>PQXN01000385.1:0-27587 GCA_004786275.1 Botryotinia convoluta
TTATAATATTAATATATTTATATATTATATATTCAATTTTTAAAAAATTCTATTTATAAATAAAGAAAGTGCATGATTATGTATAGACGATTTTTGTATGTAAAATGAGTGATTCGCTCAATAATATGATCCACTCGATGATAAACCACGTTATTCAATATTCAGTCTGAAGTTGAATAATTCTAGTGACACAGATATCAATAATATTTATTGCAATATGTGATGTAGAATGCGTACGTATTATCACAGTGGGGCGTATACAGAACATGCCGTATACTAACCCAATGACTGCCCTGGGGTCATCGGCAGGATTCTAGTGTGCAGACTATCCAAATTTAAACTAAGTTCTGACTGCTTTTCTTCAGCTGCCCCTTAGAGTTAATCATGGCGACTCGCATGGTAGATGCATATATGGTGTTGCTTGCAGTACCACCTCTGGTGGCCAGTTATTCGTATTCAACGATAAACTTATTCAATTCTTGTATCAACATCGTCAATCCCATCTTCCATCCTTCAAGAATTAGATCTTCGGTAAGATTTTAAACACTCTTAGTGGGATGAAGGCGTTATACAGGGAGCATGAAAGCGGTGTAAAGGATGAGTTTTATGGTCATAGGGTAACACTTGGAAACTGGTGAAATGTTTCTCCGAGTTTCGTATAACAAGTCAGATGGCGCCACTAGCTATACTTCATGACTACTGCCTCATTCAAGTTGAAATCCCAATTCTTATCATATCAATCATTTTCTACATTATGCCTGAACAGTGCAAATTCCCAAGCGGAAGTAGTTCTAATTCTTGTGATCAATGTTTCCGAACGAAGCAGAGTTGCTCCAAACATCCACTTCAATGTCAAAGATGCGCTGAACTAGAAAGCTCTTGCACATATAGGTAGATACTACAGCTTTGATCTGTTCTTCTTTGGTTGCTCTTTATAACTTACAAATTCATTTAGCTTTGGAAAGTTTATGGGAAGACCCAAGAGAAACTTCAAGAGCCGTCGGCAGTTCCAAAATGAGACAAAAGGCGGCCCTGATCAGCTAGAAACTTCGACCCATGATGATAATTCAAACATCTCATTGGAAGGTTGGTCTCAACCCGCTCCCAATACTGAATGCACTCATATAAGACGGACTAGGCTCCGAAAGGGTACAAAATTTGACCATCTTACCAACTTCAATGACATCAGATGGCAAGTTCACTTCTCTCGAAACAGAAAACAAAGTTAACACAAGTAGAAATAGAATCATCAGACTGGTGGCAGTACTCTCATGAAAACAAAGAAACGATCAACTATCCTTTCAGTGTGGATGATGTCGAGAATTCTTCTACAAAGCGAGATAAATCTCAGCAAATAGCACCCAAAAAGGCCACGAAGACTTCCGCATGTGATCAATGCTATCGATTCAAAGTCAAATGTACAAGAGAGCCAGATTGCTGTCAACGATGTAGTTTAAGTGGTAACTCATGCACCTACAGTGCTGCCATTGACCTAGAGCGATCTCGAAAAAGATCAGCTCCACCATCAACAGAGTCACCCAAAAAGAAAATTTCTTTCTCGCCACAGACCAAGCCGATTCAAATCATGGATGGCAAGTAAACTTTCCACTTCAAGGAATGCTAGACTTACAATTCTTAGGCATTGGCTCAAGTTCTACTACAACAGACTCTCATTGCAACGAGATTGAAAATTCCTGTTTGTATATCTAGCTTCATATGCTTACTTCAGGCTGACTTTTCCAGGTCACAAAGATTTGGTTACTCTGCAATCACAGTCAAGATATCAAAAGCACAATAGATCAGTGTCTGCGCCTGAGATTCCTACCTCTTGTCAGCCAATTTCGGCTCTACATGAACCGACTCATGTCATAGATGAGTATGATATTTCTTTTCACGAGTCTTCTCACTACTATAGCGATAGTCTTCTCAGTCTGCCACCACTAGACATATTTTTTGATAATGAAAATCCTCCACATGATATTAACTTCAATATCGCCGGGGATGAAAGTCACGAACAATTGCACGGAAGTGAAGTACCTTCTAAAGAAAACAACCTTGACCCTATTTTGGCAGACAGAATTTCAGGTGGTTGTAACTGCCTTCAATCTGCACTTTTGAGTCTCTCAAATTTGCATGCTGTCGTCTGCGGTAATCTCAAATCATCATTGGATGGTATATTCGCTGCAGCACGGAATGGTCTATTCATTTGCGAAACTCTGACCCTAGCTCAGTGCTCTTCTTGCGAGCTCAGTTCCACTTCAACATTGTTGATGCTTTGCGTGGCAATTTTACAGCAAGTATACAATGCTTACGAGTTACTTGCCAATTCTGCCGGCCTATCCATGGAGGGCTTGAACGGGGCTGACAAGAAAATGACATTGAGCATAAAGATTGGAGACATGGAGTTCACTGATATTGGACATAATCCAAGTATTCTAAACGCCATTCTCAAGACGGAGAAGGCAAAAGCGGAAAGGATCTGTGTGGAGTTGGAGAAAACGGTCACCAATGCTCAATGTAGGGATCCTGCTGGAGTAGGAAAGGAAGAGACTATGGTGTGCGATGGATTGGTTAGCTTGATTGAGATTTTCCGTGGGCGGTTTATCACTGAAGTGGCATAGAATCAACAATAACATAGTCATTCTACGGAAATTATTGGAAACGTTTCTATAAGCGTCTCATATCTTGATAATATTGGTCCAATCGCTAACACGGAGTTGATGTGTATCAGGATCTTCATCTGCGTTTAAACCTGTATTCTTTACTCCTTTGAGTGGCTTGATACCAGAATTGACCTTTATGATGTCTTTCATGTACCTGTAAAACTGGAAATGCTTAGCAAGAATACGATGTACTTGAAGCTATTGCAAGATTTGATGATCAAGTTCATGGTGTTGGATATCCGATGATTGCTTCTATCAAAAAAATCTGGAACATCCGTTCATGACATGGTAGTATTGGGAAGAAATAATTCTTCAGGACCAAAACCAAACTCCTTGATTGATTTTCTCCATAAAGCAATTCCTGTCGTGGGTGTACCATCTAGAAGAGTCTAGTTGCCTACTGACCAGCTCAATCAAAGGCTTAACTCATCCTCAGAGCTCCAGGTATCATCACCCGAGCCTTGCTCTTGTGGTGATAGAATTGATTCTTGATCTCTTCCAGTCGCTCTGCCTTTTCCCCTATTCTTGACCCTGTAGTTGTCAGAAAAGAGATCATCGCTATCATCATGGTGTCCGTCATTGTCTTCTTCGTTGTCCTCGACGACTTGATTGTAATCAATGAAAATCATCTCCAACAGATAGACTGTTCTTACGCAATTTAGCAGAACCCTGCTCCGCTTCCCATTCAGTTTCTTCCTCATCTTGGTCGGAATCTTCTGGATTTTTTTTCTCTGTTCAAGGAAGAAGCTGGAAACATCGGTGGAATTTGAACAGATACTAACTGTCGTCCCCGTATCCCCAACGGTTAATATGCTTCTTCCTCGAATTTCGAGGCAGTTGGATCCAACAGTGGACAGCAGAATTTACGGCCGTTAAGGAGAAATTGATGTGATCTGACATAACAGTTGGCTATCGGAAAACAGTTATATTTTGGGAGAGGTGAAAGCGAAAGCACTCAGTGACCCAGTGTCCTTTCTATTGATTTTGAAGTTTTATGTCTGGGTCTTTCCTGCACGTCAACAATGAGTATGCAGTGATCCCACAGTTAACGCAGCCCATCAACTAATACTATTCCAGCCATGTGTACAGCCTTGAACAAATTGGGCTATAGATGTTATCACTTCTTGGAGTTAACACCCCGCAACAAGGATAACACGAAGCTCTGTCACATCATTTGTTGGCTGGAGGCGCTGAAATACAAGGTGCTCGGCATACGCGAGCCATATCATCCAGAAGACTTTGATAAACTTCTGCAAGGGTATAGTGTGGGTATATTCTGAGCATATAACTTCAACATTGATTGCTGAATTCAATTCAGGCCCTTAGTGACATGCCATGTGTCAATTTCTCTGATGACATGCTGGCCGCTTTTCCGAATGCTAAGGTAGTCCTTACTCGTCGTGAACCAGTCGCGTGGGTGAAGTCATTCGATAGCTCAATTTATAGAGTTTTGGAATGGCGAATCTGGCCCTTTTTACGATTTATCGATCCTGTAAGTCAATCAAGTCTACTCATTCATTCTCTAAATTTTAATATAACCTCAGCTTTCTTGCACGAACTAATTATTCAAATTTGTTATAGGAAGGAATGGGCGCTGTACATGAAACCATGCGTCTTGCAATTACCGACTACACTTCTCCAAAGCCATGAACAGATCGCACAGCACTTGCTGCTCATATGTCGAAACATGTCGAGCATATACGTTCTGTAGTTCCCCCAGAAAACCTTCTAGAATTTCATCCTCGCGATGGCTGGGAGATTTATGCAAATTTCTCGGGAAAGAAGTCCCAAAAGAACCTTTTCCATACATAAACAAAGGAAATTTCACAGCCAATGTTTTCAAGCTTGTTCTTGTCCCGAACACCATCAAGATATGTGGGCCATATTTCATAGCGTTAGGGGTGGGATATCTAGCTTGGGCATGGTATGGGCGAGATTGACTCTCCCGTAGATAGTGAGATGGCGGGATTTTAGAGTAGTGATAGCTTGCATTTCTTGTTCGAAGTTTAAATCTTATGAGAAAATATTTGACATGAAGATATAAAACTATTTGCTTTCGTCGGCGAAGGGCGGCCATTCTCATAACAGGTGCAAAGCTTGGAATTTACCCATTCAGTCAGATATGTAGGCATGTGAAAAGGCATCTGATCATTTACCAAACAAAAGTTAAGTCCCGAAATGAATGGACATGAGGGTGCCGCACATTATGTCGACGAGGTGTGTAGGAACTAAAGTGCAGTCTATTGAACATTGGGTGCATAAGCCACACCTAGGTAGAGAATTAACCCGTAAGCCTCGTAATCCGTCTCAGAATGACTGCATGATATCTGGCCGCCTTCGTTGGTTGTAAAACCAACAAGGGTGCTTCATTTTAAAGTATTAATACCCTGAACAATACTTTGAGAATACAGTACTAGACCACTTATATCTGCCAAAGCACCTTTTTACACCAAGAGAGCCCTCGCAAAAACGGAATGGTTCTCACAGTTGAAAACTTCAAAAGAATATATGTGATTGGCCTTCTACTTCTTTTAAGGGCCTCTATCTTGTTTGTTACCGCTTTAGAGGAAGGAGGCACACGATATTCTTGGCACAGCGTCATTACACTGAGCCTGCTCACTATATCTCTCGTTCTCTGGATAATTTTCTTGACTTGGGAATGGTATCAAAGCAACCATGAAACCAAACAAGAGCCAGTATTCCCTTGACGGCTGGCCCACAAACCGATTTGCGGCAGGGGTGTTTTTGTAAGTACAGTACCACTTTAATACTCAATTTAGTCAATAGTTGAAACCTGACTTAACAGGTATGCATTAGCTAATCCGTTCTCATGGCAACAGAAATTCTTTTTTTACAGGAGCAGCCATGACAACGGTGATAATCACCCTTCCGGAAAGATTTCAGGTTGTAAATGGAAACTCTCCTCTCGAAGCAGGTTATCGATTGTTGGCTCTGACCATTAGCATACCATTTGGTTCATTTATAGGCGGAGTCCTTGTCCAAAAATTATGCATCCCCTTCATATGGATCTTGATGGGGTTTGCGCCGCTAAAAATCGCCGGTCTAGTTCTTCTTGGCTTCTCTTCATCAAATAAAGATATTCCAAGCGCGATCTACGGATACCAAGGAGTGGCAGGACTTGGGCTCGGGGGGAGCCTGGGGGTTTTTATTATGATGATACCGTTCATCGCAACCAAGCAAGATATGGGCGAGTACTGATTGAAATTCACTTTCTGATGAATTTTTGATTGCCTAGCTACCCCCAAAAAGAAAGGGTTTCGAAGACTAACGTGTTATTCGGTTGGTAGCAGTAGGAATGAGTGGCTCTGGACAGTTTCGAGCACTTGGCGGATCGATAGGAATCGCAATCTGTACCAATGTGCTCAATAATCACATCACTTCGGCTCTTTCATCGATGCTTTCTCCAATTCAGCTTAACGAGCTTCCCCAGTCAGCCGAAGTCCTCACGGAATTTTCTCCTCGGCTTTTGGCTATTAGAAGACAAGCTTACTCTGATACATATAACACAAATGTCTGTTATTGCTGCTTTTAGTGCTGCAACTTTGATGACTACCATGGTATTTTGGGGATAGGCGCCGAGGAGAATGACAAAATCGTAATGCCTTCGCTGTGGTAACACTCATCGGAATGCACGCATTTGTAACGAGTAGAATCCGAGCAAAGATTCTGCATGAAGGTCTGGATATACTTCGCGACGCATAGATCCGGAGATGTCGATGAGATTTTGAAAGTTGTTGTGACTTTGAAGCAATCTTTCTACTTAGGTCTCCTTCAATGCCTATCTAGCAGTTTAATAATCGATATTGACTTTTAAACACCATGTGAAATTGATTTGTATATTGTAGCTATGGGGAAAATTCGAGCATTGAGGAGCAAGGAGATGCAAGACTTCGACTCAAAGTAGTAGTATCTTATCATTCGAAAGTTGCAACACGCATTCCCAGCTCACGTTATTCGAATGGGTATCCCTGAGAATCCAGATCTTTTCCAGGAGAGGTAGAATGGTACTTCGATGATGCATGAATGGATCATTCAATGGTGGCGAAGAAAACATCTTTCTGAAAGTATCTCGTTCTTCTACTTTGGCCACACATCCCAATATGTACAAGGGACATACGAGAGCACGAAACAAATCCCCATGTAGCAAGTTAGGAAGCATCATCAAAGGTTCAGCGATAAGACTGTACAAGTCCGGCTTTTCTTCAACAATTTTAAACCCATGAAAGACAAGCTCCAAATAAATGCAAGCAGCACGAGTGAAGAGCCGTGTGATGACACTTTGGTCGCTTATCCGTGATTCACCATGTGATGTCGTATTTGGATTTGTAATACGAAGTTCTGTCAAGAATTGTTCATTTAACCCGCGTCGGATGGTTTGTCTGATGACATCGGCCTGTGTCTCGAACAAATGGGCATCAAAGGTACCGCTCTGAAGCCCGTTTCGCTTAAATTCATGTAGGGTACAAATACGGCCTATTTCAGTCATAACCCAGTTCTTGCAGCCCATTATTTTCTCTAGCTTGATCTGGCGACCAAAAGCCATATGGTGGAGGTCAAGAAGTTGTGGTGACTTTCCTGTAGTTATACAAGACACCACGTCCAACCACATAACGACCCCGGATAGAAACAAGAAAATTATAGAGGGCTCATTGTTTAGCAGTTCACAAGCTGTTGGTAGAGTGATGGCTGTCGATTCATCATTGGCCCATAAGCCAAGCTCGGCGGCATGCGCTCGGTACCCCTGACCAAACAAATCCGTAGCCGCGCGGAGATGGATTTGCCATGAGCTTTTTTGTACACCAAAAAGCTATTCGAAATCTTAGTAATGCGTTTGGAAAGTCATGCATTACATAAAAGAGGGTACTTACCTCGAAGAAGACGAGTTGAACAACACAAGCCATGATTGCAAGACTGCTCCCCACGCAAATGTCCCTACCATAGACACAGTCTTTAGCACAATCCTGAGCCGATCTAATTGCCTCTTGAAATTCAGTCAAACAAATAGCAAGGTGGCTCTCTTGTTCGGCGATGCTGGGCTTTGTACATCCACCGGAAGTCAGTTCACGAAGTACAACACCGCGATGATAAGCGCTGAGACCAATAGATGCATGATATAAAGGTTTAGTTTTTAGCAGAAGGGAGAGTAACCACCCTCGTCCTCCTTCAGACACTTCAGGCTTATACATAGGATATTGCAGCGGAAACACATTATCCACGAAATGCATTAGTAAAGCTGCTTCATTACTTGTAATTGCTGGTGTACCGAAAAATCTGTTTCCACTTTCTGGCGTCGTGCCCTGGGTTTTGTTAGTCATTCATCAATGCTCAATTGTAATCATCTTACCGTGGAAGTTTCCGCTGATATACTTGGACTGGACTGCGCAGGGGAAGATCCTGATGAAGTTTTTTGATAAGCTGTATCTTCAATTGCTGAAGAAATGGTTCTAGTGGGTGCAGTTGCGGTCTTTGGTGCAATATTGATGGTGGAAGCCTCCGTATTAACCCCGTTATTCGGAGCCCCATTTGAACCAGTTAGTCGACTCTTTCGACGTGATGTGTGTTTGACAATTTGTTTGATACTATTCGCCATTTCTTTCTCTCTTGATCCGTTATCCATCCAATCTGGCTTAGTCCCGTATCCATAGCACGTTATCGCTAAGGATTCGCATGTGGAACATGGTGATGGTTTCCGCTCATCGCATTTCTTCTTGCGCAAACGGCAGGTCCAACAACCCGACTTACTTCGCAGTAGATTATTCATCGTGAAGAACCCCAACGGAATAGATATCAAGCAATAAGAATAATTTATTGACTTAATTACAGTCAAAAGGCTTCAATAATGACAATTTCAAGAGTCAGACTGCTGTTCTAATGCTTAGAAATACCTCAATGTCAATATAAAATTGTTTCCGCTAGCGCGCCGCCCCCGCAACGCCTCAAAGCCACCTTCCGCCACGTCAATCCAGCCACATATTGATATCACTGCTGTAAAAAAGCATCAAACGATTATCCACAACGATCTTGAGAAATATGTAGAAACTGCTCGTAACGATACGACCTCACCTAGATAACGAGCATCCACCATAGTATCACTAGAATCATTTCTTATACAACATGGAGTTTAAAATTTCGTTCTTAGCGGCCTGAATACCCACCCGAGTGCTCAACTATGGCACAAGGGACGATGAGTACATCGAATCTATCCACATTTCAAGGAAGAAAATTGAGCATTACAAGCTATATCTGAGTAATCAAAAGTCCTCTTTCCTCGAAGCCTTGCCGCTTTTTCGGAATCGCTGCTCATAAGAGCTAAACTAATCTGTCATTTTGTGCCAATTAGTTTGGAATCAAAACTTCATCAACCACTAGAACTCAACCCACATTCCAACAAGCGTAATCCATTGCAAAATCCCATTCGAAATAGATGGGAAAGGTAACATCAGAGATGGGCAATACAGCAATGGCATGTGAGGCAGACGTGCAACAGTAACTATTCTTTCTCAAGATTAACCAATTACCTTTGCTATGCGATCAATTGGAGGTCTCCAAATCTAACTAGCCACCGATATATGGAAAATCTTGATGAGAGTTGTTATGATTGGGCTAGTCAGGTTGCTTGTGTTGGCTAGGATGGAAAAATCCTCGACGTTGGGAGCAAAGATCTACGATTAGTTGCGATTTAAAAGAATTGTATGCAAGAAATTGGGTGAACTAAAAGGCTTGGAGTATTAGAATTTTAATCGTTAAGCTATCATGACGGCGTTCCTGAGATGCAGGGTGTCAAGACGACAGTAGTCTCGGCTCAAGTTTCTAGTATCAAACTACCCGTTGATCCCCCCCCCACATTTAGACTTTTTCTTGGACATTAGCTTGGGTTTAGTTGAAAGTTATGATATAAGTAATAGGAAACAAAAAGCGAAGTATTTAGAGCAAGACGAGATCTTCGTGCCTATGATGGAAATAACCCGCTTTTTGTTGCTAGTCACCAATCTGACAAGAGAATGAAAGATTGACTTTTGGATCAAGAACTTAAATTCACAACAAGAAAACCCGAGTACAAATCATCTAGATTAGACGTGATCCAACCAGCAAAAAAATCATGTGCTTTCTTCCTCCCACTTTCAGAATTCATTTTGATACTGAGCTCGCCAGGCTTCGCCCAACTTGAGTTATGGGAATAGTGGCATGTTTTTCAATTGCACCATAGCACCCCGTAGTCTCAAAACAATCTATTCGGTTGCGTATTTTAATTTTAGGAAAAATTGAACCGTAATTATTATTATTACAAGTTTTTATCTGGTATATAGTCATATAAATCGTAACTCTTTATGCATGATCATATTCCCTCGCCCCAAGAATGAAACCAATAAGACGCAACATTTCTCTTTCCCTATCAAGATTACAAATTTATCCAGCAAACCTATAGCTCTCATTCAAATCTCCATCTCCCGCGACCCAACGGTCTTCGATTACAAATTACAAATTACGTAGAACATTAAAAAATGAAAAAATATCACATCTCTATATCCAATATTGATGTGCAAGATCGTAAGAGCATCAGAGTGTTGTTACCGCTGCGGGCATTGGACCCGTCGATGAACACTTGGATTTCGATCTTGGAATAATCTTATCCCATTTGCGAATTGATTTTCCACTTAAAGCGATTTCAACAATAGCTTCTAATTTGGAAACGCGTTGCTCGAGGCTATATCCTTTTGGAATCAGACTCTTCATACGTTTTTGACATTTCTCACTACAGTCATCGTCCAGCTGATGGCCCTCCTCTTGGGCAGGACCTGGGCAATCACAGCCAAATCCTGGGGTATTCGTCTTATCACACCCAGGTAAATGCTTCAAGTTAGAAACGAATTCGGTAGGAGAAGAAGAGGGTTCGCCGGAATTATTGATTTCTTCCATTCCGCCAAGACCAGAATCTATCTTGACCATGGGTGGTGTGATAGATAGAGAACGATCTATTCTCTTTCCAAATATTGCCGTTCTTGTCCTCCAGTCACGATTTCCCTGATTTTCTAGACGGGAGAACCTAGCCAGATCATTGTTGTTCTCGTGATTTATCCACGCAAGCGGTCCACCTTCACCTTCTACATAAGCTTTACCATGTACCCATCTCCAAAGCTTTGCCTCCGTTGAAGCCAAGTAAAACTCTTGCTGGTCTTGCGGTTTCTCCCAAGTATCCCACTTTCGGCGTCTAGATTGAGTAAAATTTTTGAGGGGTTCGAGTCGGTTCGGCAGTTGTATATCATTGCTGAGAATGTACATCAATCGAGCGTCGTAAAGTTGAGACGTTCGCTCAATCACGATACTCCTACGACAAATTTCAGTTTCCTTTGTGATCCATACCCATCTTCCGTGGAGCAAATGGTTCTTCACTAATTCTATGCTGGTTTCCCCTACACTTCGGTCTTCTGTAGGCAGGGCTACGAAATTTCTCCAGTCGTTGAGTAGATAATCGTTGTGGTCAATTCGTAGAACACAATGCTCCAGCATATCCTTTGACAGTTCTTTGGATAGCACCAGCTTTTGATCCTTTTTCGAATATTCGATCTCCTCCAGAGTTGTAACACGCTCCGAAAATTGAAATACTGGTATTAATTTTATGCGCCCAGCCGTCCCCTTAACACTTCGCGGATAAAGTTTATCCTCCGCATGAACATATAAAACTTTCGTGCCATTCTGTGGTCTCTGTTGCGAAATAGTCTTCTTACGTTTTAGAATCTCTCTCTGCTGGTCAAATATAGGTTTGAATCTTCGGACAAGAATCAAATCTCGCGAAATCGGCTCTAGATCCTTTATAAGATCTTGCTCTATGGTAAGAAGGTCCAAAGCTGGTTCGTTAAATCTGGCATTTTGTCTCTCTCGATCATCGTCAATTTCTTTCATTCTTTCGAGGTGGTGTTGATCGGAAATTATTTCGTTGTAGATTCGCTTCGAGCTCTTATGGCTGAAATGAATTCTTCCTTCAAGGACTCGTATTTCCGAAGCAATGACTTGAAGTTCCGGAATGATCGCTCGATATCCTTGAACTAGAATCTCACATGGAATTACCGGCAGTCTTTGAAGTTCCTGTCCCGGTAATGTGAAATTATTGGGAATGTAAGAGGAAGGGACTTGTTCCTTTGGGAAAACACCTGCATCTTCTCCTATCGTAGATTCATTACCGTCGGCCATTGTTTCGGATTAGCTTAAGAAATAACGAACAATTAGGTTCAAAAGAAGAAAGATCTGAGGCGGAAGAAATTCGAAAGAAGAGGGAATGATTGCAGGATAACAGCCGAGTGGGGTGGACCGAGATGAGGAAGTCGAGGTGGGTGAGAGAATAATGTGTAAGGACGCAGTACGTAGATATTGATATATTAAAACGAAGAAATGATGTAAAGTGTAAAGAAGAAGAAATATGAAGAGGAGTGTGGGGTTTATTGGGACCTCTCAGCTACTAGCGTATGAGCTACTAGCTGGCAAACTAAAGAAGCCGATCCACTAAGCTTCTTGATACCCACAAATTCACCCAAGAGCTACGAAAAAGATACTGGCACTCAGAGTATACAGTAATAAAACCCTGATCGTCACAGCTGAAAAAAGATTTTAATCCTTATCATTAAGTACCAATTGTAAGTGAGTTGTTCGTTAGCGAAATTTCTGACTACCGCCGAAGCAGCCGGAGATCCAAATACGTCACCCATCTATAAGATTTCCTTCCATATCATGACGATTTCTCGCTCTCTCCATGATAGCATCCTTTGATTTTTGTGTAATAAGTTTCTGCTCTTCCAGTCGATTTATGCCCGTTTGAATGTGTTCGATGTGAACGGATAAGGGGATGTCGATTCTGTCGCGCAGCAATTCTGGTGCGGCCACCCTTTCTCGCAAGTCCTCCAGACCAGAACTGATCTCTTGAAGCTTAATCAAAGTTCCCGATACATGTGCTAAAGCAATTTTACGTCGGTCTCCAATTTCTTTCAACAAATTGAGCTGGCCATTGAGTTTGTTGATCTTGCCTCGATGACCACCAAGCCATGCCCATAATTCTGACAGAGTCTCATCCTTGCTAGCTTGTACTTGAACACCGTCTCGTACTGTAATTCCATGAATAATCTCCAAACGATCTTCTAAATTATTTAGAACCATCAATAGAGCTTGTGCTTCCAAAACCAAACGAGCGATTTCTTCTTCCACAGCTCGAGTATGCTCCACGTACTGATCAAGAACAAGTCTTTCAGAAAATTTAGTAGGCTGGAAGGGTGCAAGTAGCTTGTCATTGACAAAGGTTCCAATCAAACCACGTGAAGTTTCGCGTTCTTGAATACCATCAAGAACTCGTGAGGTCCAGCGTGTGATAGAAATGACACTATCTACCGCTCTACCCACATGACTATTGAACTTTGTAAGGTCCCATGATGCAATTTTTGCAGTATCGATGAATCCATCAAATTCCATGACAAGTTCGTTCCTGTTAGTCAAAGTATTAGCATTTGGCTCTTGTGGTGGACTAGTCTCGTGGTCTTCGGCTGCCAGACCTTCGATGAAGAGGCTCGCCTATTTGGAAGTATCAAATGGTTGCTTACCTCGACTTCAATTGGCTGTATCGTACAAGTTGACGAAGATCTCTAAGAAAGCTCTCTCCACGTTTCATATCTAGTGGCAGGGAGACTCCTCCAGCACTTTCCCTGAGTATATCTTCGAACTGAGATTGAACCATCATAACTTGTTCAAACTCAACTGGTATTTTTGCCTTACTAGAATCAGCATTATGAGTAGAACAGAACGGCAAGTTCAACAAAGATGATCCTGGGATCAGACAAATGGGAGATAATGATGCGTAGATGGATGTGGTAACCAGGCTTCGTGCTACGAGACCGATGCCGGAGAGAATGCATATAGCAAGTAAGTAAGATAGAGGCGTCCTCAAAAGTCTAAGCGCGCCCCCTAGGATCTCTAGTATCCATACAAAGACCATTGTTATATGATCGATGAAGGTAGTAATGATATCGTTGGCGTCGGAATTTGGACGATGTGGTGGATGAGAATTTTCAGTTGGAGGAGCCAAAGAGGATCTGTTATGAGTGGGTTGGGCTCTTAGACGTATGTTTGAGCTTTCAAGGTTCTGATCATGTCGCGAGTTTCGTCTTTGAGATTCTTGAAATCGCCGGGGGCTTCTACTAGTGCTCTCAGCCTGAGACCATGAAGCTTCTAGAGTTTCCGCGTCCAGAGAAGGCATCACAAATTCCGGCTCTGGAGATCTATTACTACCTCTTGTAGGTCTTCGTGGAACAGAAGATCTTGTTCGACGATCGTAATCTGCTTCGATGGGTGGCAAATATTCTTCACAGTCCTCCTGGTTGCCTTCTACGACCCATGATTCACCAAGCTGTAGGTTTGGTCTACCGCCACGCATCGTGGGAAGCTGCGTCTGATGATTAAATTTTGCTTTGAATCGTTGTAGTGGTAAGTGATGATAATGCAAATGATGTAAACGCTACGAGGTTGTCCTTTCTACTACTTTGGTAAACGCAAGGATATATGTAGCACAACAGCAAGATAGGACTGAGAATTCGATAAGCAATGATTAGAAAGAGTTGAATGTGGTGAACATATGTAAATATTGATAGTGGCGAGAGCAACTTTATTCTAACTTATGTTATGAAGGATAAATAGATGAATGACGTTGTCTCATGATTTGTTGTTGTTGTCTTTCCCACCTATCGCAACCCCGCAAAATATAATATCCTGGAACTTGTCTCTCCTTGCTGCGTTTAATGTATTGTATTTTTCAGGCTTCATGTAACGTCACGTACCAACGCGATACCGCGTTAACTCGCGATTTACCCCACCATTTCGGAAAAATTACCTAACTAAGCTTCAGAGCTCCATATCGAAAGATTCCCAAGGCTACTAGTACTTTGGTATCAGTGTATGATTCACAAATTTCGTGATGGTTTCCTCTAGAGCCTTGCGACTGTTCCAGAATGGACTGAATGTCAAATCACCTCCAAAATGTCTTCGATTTATTGGCCCAAGGAAGTCGAACCATGCGACATTTATTCTGACTCGTTCATGTGCATCGTGTGAGAGTCCATCAATAGCCTCGAACGTCTCGAACGTCGCGAAAGCTACCACGGCAAGCCTCTCAACTCCCGCAGCTGATCATCGACAACTTGGAATCGAACAAGAACTATTTACTACTTCCCCTTATAGTCCCGGCTCACCTCTTTTTCTTCCCAAGGGTGCACGCATGTTTAAAGCATTGACCGAATTTCTCAGTGCCCAATACTCACATTTTGGTTTCGAGGAAGTCATAACACCTACAATATACAAGAAGTCCCTATGGGAAAAGTCGGGACATTGGGAGAATTATGCCGAAGACATGTATTCAGTGGTTGGTCGTGGTGCATCTGGAGAAACAATTGGGGGTCAAAAAGGAGAGAATGAAGAATATGGTTTGAAGCCAATGAATTGCCCGGGTCATTGTTTGATATTCGCATCAAAGCAGCGAAGCTACCGTGAGATGCCTATAAGATATACTGATTTCAGTCCATTGCACAGGAACGAAATATCCGGCGCGCTGAGCGGTTTAACCCGGGTACGAAGATTCCACCAGGATGATGGGCACATCTTTTGTCGACCTTCACAAATTGGGAAAGAGATCTCTGGTACATTGGAGTTCGTTAGAATGGTGTATACGACGTTAGGGCTTGGCCCATATAGATTAGCATTGTCTACTCGACCGAGCGATCATTACATTGGAACAAAGGAAGAATGGGACAATGCTGAGACAGCTTTGAAGCAATCATTAGATGAAAGTGGACAACCATGGACCATGAATGAAGGGGATGGCGCTTTTTATGGACCAAAAATTGATGTAATTTTGAAAGATTCAGATGGAAAAGAGCATCAAACTGCAACAATTCAACTCGATTTCCAGTTGCCAAAACGTTTCGAATTAGAGTATCAAGCTCCTGCACCAGAAATTGAGGCCAAGGGAGAGACGACAGATGACCCCCTATTGTTGGCTAAACAAGGACCGGTGGCGCCAGTTCTAATTCATAGAGCTATTCTCGGGTCTGTCGAAAGAATGATGGCTCTCTTGATAGAACATTATAATGGGCACTGGCCATTCTGGTTAAACCCCTCCAAAGTCATCATTCTCACGGTAAATGATTCGGAAGAAGTAGTGAGTTACGCGAATAAAGTCAAAATGCAACTGGGACAGGGAGCGTATCATGATTCATGGCCAAAATCACGGCATTCTATCGAGGTTCCTATCGAGCTAGATGATAGTCCCCGATCAGTCAAGAAGAAGATTTCTGAAGCAAAGCGAAAACGTTACGGTGCAATAATTGTTATAGGCAACAAGAATATCGAGAACAATACTGTCACAGTCGACCTATCAGGTATTCCACGAGGTGAGCACCTGGGTCCATCCAGGGATATTCGGAAGATCTTAAGTGAAGATGTTATATCGAATGATAGCAAATCATGGGAAGAGCAGTTGAAGACATTGAATATGGCTCCTACAAGATTACGGAGCGTGTTTTCATCACTGCTTCATCGCTACATATAGAATTATAAAATATTAAGAAATGATTTATAATCAGTTCCGCTTGAAGACCAGTAAATTAATGTGCCATAAATCGGTCTATACGCTTTTATGTCAGTTGATTTAATACTGCAAGAGAGGCAATATCTGGTGAGACTTTCATACTGCAAATGTTTCCTGGTGAAGAGCAATATAAGGGAGGTCCGAGCTTTCTCCAGACTCTCGTCCTTTCGGAAACCACAACTTCAAAAACTTATTACAGAACATACTCATCTACTAAAGAATGCTCGTATAATAACAATGCTTCACAATCTTTGATCAGTAACTTACCATCAGCAGCACTAACTCAAGTCAAACCCACAAGATGTCTACCCCAGCAGCGAAACGTCGAATTGAAGCTGCAAGTACTCTCCAAAAACCCTTTCGATCACCTTTCAAGACCCCATTCAAATCGCCTCTTATTAAAGGCTCTCCAAATACTCGAGCTTCCACTGCCGCCGCCGCAGCTTCCACTAATTCAATTTCCAAAACCCCGACTTCTTACCCTGCCGTGAGCATCCCATCTCCAAATACTACGATTCGCACCAAGAAATCCTTCACATCGCCCATTTCAGCAGCAGTTATTAATGCTGATCCGGATATTGCGCCACTACTGAAGGAGCAGAGGGAATTAGAGAAGCTGTTGAAGGAAGTGAAGGAGGAATTGGACACGGCAGAACAGGCGAAGAAGATTGAGAGGGATAGTAAAGCTAAAGATAAAAATGGAAGTGGAGAGATTGATGGGGAGTTGGTAGATTTATGTGAGAAGTGGAGGAGCGCAAGTAGATTGGCAGCAGAAGAATTATTTGGGAAGGTTAGAGATAGGGTTAATAGGTATGTCACTCTATGCTTGGGCCATAGGAGTTATGCTGATATTGTTGGATGGCGTAGGATGGGTGGACCAAGAGCTTGGAAGGAAATGCAAAAGAGACAACATGAGTACCAAAACAATTGGGATCAGGATGAAGCCAATAACAACAATAACAACAACTCTGATGATGAGGACGAGGAGGGTAAGGACAAAGAAAAACGAGACGTTTATGCAGAATATAGCATTGATCCCGAAACGGAGAATGAGAAGGCACAGAGAGCCCCAGGCCTAGGAGACACTGGAGAGAATCCCGGAGAGGAAGATGTAGGTTCATTAGTGTTTGATCTGACACATTGCTAATTAGTACAGGAATTTACAATGGCAATGATGCTAAGAACGCTAAATGTGGATTTAGCGGTAATTGGGTATGATAGAGAACAACAGAGATGGATCGATTGAGTGACTGGTAGCCGTTGTTGCATACTACCATAGGCAAATAATTGTTGCTCTTGAAGAATAACTCGCGCCGTCATCGCTTGCTGTAAGATCAATACTCTCTCACTCTCATGTATAGCATCGCTTCAGTGTTGCGGTAGACCAATAGCGGAAAGGAAGGCAAAAGTTCTCCATGACATCGTTAGCCATCCATTCTTAGCTAATTAGTGCTGGTGAGAATACGAAGTCGATTCTCCTGCTGCTGTTTGAGATCAAGGGAAGAGACATGAGGTCAATCGAATGAGATGCATAAAGGTGCCTTTGCAGGGTCATTACATAGATGCTCTATAATAAAAGACATTTCGCTTTTGCTCTTGGAAACTTGCGGGCATTGTGCAGAAACAGTCTTCCTCGATGAAACTGCGACATGAATATCACAAAGAAAACTTTACTAGCATGCATACAGTGATTTATTTCAAACATTAGTCTATATCTTTCGATGGCGGAGTGCCTTTATGTAGGACTAATAGAACTGAACAGTGATGATTAGGTGCAGTTTAGCAAAACATGGAAATTGCATTAAAATACGAGGAAGAAGTCATCCTCATACTTCTTTGAGTGGATATCTCTCTACATCTAATAGGACTCATCTAGGTAAACACCTCCATTACACCCACGATCCATATTTGCCTAGCAGATACTTGCATCCCCCCAGCTCCATTAAGTACCACCAGACAGGAGTATAGTAATCACAAGACAAGCCTAGTTTTCTGAACAGTCTTTCTGGCAAACTGCCTATCTCGTCTTCGTCTTTGCAACAATACTCTGTGTGGTCGTTTTTGAAAACATAACCTCCTCGCTGCCTTCTACGCTTCCGTTTTCCTTCTGCGCGGTTGTTTTCGAGATCGTAATTTCCTCGCTACCATCTCCTTTTCCATCCCTCTTTACCGTGCCTCGTTCTTCAGTCTGCGCCTCGAATTTTTTCTCGACCTGCTTCTCGACCTCAGCCATTCTCGCCTTCATCTCCATTTCTCTCCTCAGCTTCACCTCTAATTCTTTTTTCTCCACATCAATCTCTCTCCTCAACTTCACCTCCAATTCTTTTTTCTCTGCACCAATCACTCTTCTAAATCGGTATTATGTTAGCAACTACTTATGATCAAGATAACATAAAGAAAACCCTCCAAAACTCACCTCACATCTCTTTCCATCTCCCTCCTCAATCTTCCCTGAACCTCCCGTCTAACTTCCTCCCTAATATCCGCCACCGCTTCGGCCACCAACCCAACATTCCTCCCACTCCTCGTCATCTCTTCTCTAATCTCTGCCTTTAACTGCCTACTCACTTCTTGTCTCAAATCTCTCTCCTCAATCTCCCCTGAACCTCCAATCTAACCTCCTCCCTAACATCCGCCACCAACTCACCCTCCCTCCCACTCCTCTTCATCTCCTCTCTAATCTCCACCTTCAACTCCCTCTCAACTTCTCCTCTCATATCCCCTTCTAATTGCGATCTCAATTCCCCTCTTGACTGTATTCGCACCTGTTGTGTAATTTGTTCCGAGAACATTCTAAGTTCTTCTCCATCATCTTCTCCTTCTCCAACATCATCTCCAACACCAGCACCAACACCAGCAAGATCTCCATCCCCACCCCTAATCATAAAACTAGCTCCCTCGCCCTCACAAATACCACGTAATCTATGCGGTCCGAGACGTAGTAATTGCGAAATAATACGTTTTCGTTCGTTGGCCTCTGCATATTTGATATCAGTTCCGCGACCCATTTTGTCGCAGATGAATAGCATCGCCGATATGATTATAGCGAATGTGAGCCCGATGGCGATGGATTCGTTGTTAGACGGCGTTGCCATTTCCATTTTATTAGGGATTGATTAAGCGTTTGTTGGGTTTTGATGGTTTGGTCTGTTGGGAGTTTAGGGAGTTGGAGGAGTTGGATGAGAAAATCGGGTATGTATGTTAAGTTTATATGTTGTCTTGCGAGGATGCAAAGTTCTCGAGGAGATGTGTCTTTCTGATTATACCTAGAGTTACGCCGCTTAGTACTGTATACTATAGCTCACGTACGGTGAATGTGTAGATTCATTGCTTCTAGGTGAATTATAGTACCGTACAGTCCAACCTGCAAAAGACCAAATGAGAATAGCACAATTAGGATACACTTTATGATAGAAGATGGCGATGAAACATGTCAAAAGACAGCTAGACTGAAGCCTAGAAAGTTTTGATACATCAGGTACTCAAAATCGTAAAAAAAAATTGCTTGATATTGTTCAGATAATCTACTATTCATCATCACCTCCCTCTCCAAAGTCATCATCCTCATCTTCTTCCCCTCGAATGAATGGCACAAATCTGAAATCAACAAAACTAATACCGCCACCATCTACCTCTACCATAAATTGTAAGCTCAAAACACCTTGCTCATCCCCTCTTACACTAACTTTACTCGCTAGTCTCATAGCATCCCCAGCAGCTTTCACCATATCGAAGCGATAACTTTGAGACCACCTTTCTTTAACAGTGAAAGTTTCCAATAATTCTCTACCCTTAGAAAAGTCAACACTAGCGCTCCCCAGATGGCCAGAAGCAGATAGGCTGAAATAGGGATTTGAAGGAAGGGCAAGAATGTCAAGTCGAGTTGGAGTCATGTTATTTAACTCTTGAATAGCATCGAAAAGCAAACGAGCTTGTGTAATAATCTTAACCTGCATCGCGTTTCGCTGAAATGGGATTTCTTCCGAGTCTTCTGGTTCATAGGTGTTGAGGTTACAAGTTGTAGTGACACCCGCTTCTTCGAGAATAATACTGAAAGGAGACCCTGCTCCGGCATAAGAGAAGCGACATACGCCCGCCATTCCTAAAGCTTGATTGCTGAATGCATTTTGCCGATTGGGACGAATGTTACTATTATATCCTTCATTTTCGGGTCTGGAAAATCGTGAAGTAGCATCTGCTGCGCCGAAAATTTGTAAAGTTTCGAGTAAGGCGGAAAGAGATATTTGAAAAGCAGGTAAATCATTTGAGGATGCATCTTCTTCTTCATCCTCTTCGGTATTCGATTCGGGAAGAGTGCAGTTGAAAGTGGTAAATAAGGCTTTGTCAAGAAATACAATTCCTATAAAAAAAAGTTACAAGGCGAACTACGTCCATTGAACTATGGGAACTAACCTTGCATTACTCTAGATTCTTCAACCGCAAATCGAATACCTTGGGTACTAATTTGAACTTGAACTTTGGTTGCGAATCGTATAGTATTGAGTAATTGGAAGAGCTGCCGGGCAGAACTGGAAACAGCTTTGAAGATTGGCACTGCTGGCTCTTCGTGAACAGGAGGTGTCGACATTGTGAAGATAGAGAGAGAGGAATTGGTGGGTGATTTATCAAAGAGAAACTGTTGTAGAAGAAATTGAATATTGTATCGGCGAAATCAGATATGACAATTATATTAACTCCTTTTGTTTTTATCTCATCCAGCTATTGTACAAAAATGCGGTAACGTAGTATGTTCGTCTCGATGATGGAGGGGTATCTTAAACATAAACTCCAACCGCACAGATCATATAAACTGAACCAAACCTACTTAATATTAGTACTTGTACGAAGAAGAATATTCGAATATAACATACGCAATGGCTGCTGAAGCAGGAAGTCCAAGTAATGGCAGAGTGAGAGCTGATCGGTCTAGAACGAATTGTTAGCTACACGCCTAGTAATGTAATTCTTGAAAAGCATACTGAGACCAAATAATCCAGAAAGAAGAACTCCGATACACAATAATGAGAATCCCAAGGAGAATTGACTGTCTTTTCCAACGGTAGGGATGAAGGGATTGCCAACGGCACTTTCCCAAACTCCGTGTAATGAGGACTCCATATGATAAATTTGAAGAATGTGTACTGGTAGGGAAAGTTGAATCGATTTTTTCAAAAAGGTTGAGTGAAAACTTAAGAAGAAATCAATTGACTGAAATTTAGAAGAGTTGTTATTGTCTCTGCTATGTACAATTGCAGTAGACTGAAATCGATTGATATAGCTCAAAGCTTACGACACCTGTGGAAAGCATCAGCAATCTGGCTTCACATCCTGAATTAGTTTAGCGTCGGAAAAAAGCTCTACCGATGGACCCAGAAGCACTAATGCACTTAAGCCACTCGAGCCACTCATTCGAGCCACTAAGATGATTACATAATGAAGGGAACCTTGATGATCAACTTCTCCAGGTTTCTTACATTAAAACGTAACTCTTTCTATCTCTTTCCCCTCCTTCCCATTAATATTCTACAACTTTTGGCAACGACAATACGCTTCAATTTATTAAGAGAAATAGAATAGGCAAGTAGCAACAACAATATTAAACCCTAATTTATTATCTATTTTTATATTCTAGAACTACAGTAAGCCGTTCCTCAATCTACATACAATTGATCAAAAGTTGCTAACATGGCTTCCCAAGATATCAAAAGTGATTTGGGCCAATATTGGAATACAACAGGCCCTAGAAGATTACGTTCTCAGTTACCACAGTCTAGCATTGAGAAAACACCTAATTTCACAGAACATATTGTGTCAGGAGAATCAAGCCTAGAAACTCTAACAGCCTCAGAAGAATCGATTTCAGATTTCGAGGATTCAGATCAGGAACCTTTTAAATCCAACACAGTCATGGGTCCAAATCTCCAAGATACACCAAAACGAAAGGCTGGTACAGAAGAGTCGCTCCCAAATTCCCAAAATGCGCCAAAGCGAAAGGCTACAGAGGAGCCCCCTAGTTTTCCAGTATCTTCCAAAAAGATGAAAATGAGTGAAACCGAATTGACCGACAATTTGAAAAAGATGAATGCAGAACATCCTGCCAACATTAACATTATACCTTTTCCAGAAAAAGTGAGTTTGCTAATGCGATCAATTATCAGTTTTCTGTCTAACAATAATTAAGCCCGCAGTGATCGAAGAGCGAGAGGGTGAAATTGATTTTCGAGTTGTTAATAATGACGATACGAATGAAAGTACTATAATTCTTTCGGGGCTGAAAGGTATTTTTCAGAAACAACTCCCCAAAATGCCAAAGGAATATATTGCTCGTCTAGTGTATGATCGAAATCATTTATCTATGGCATTGGTAAAGAAAGCAACACTAGAAGTATTAGGAGGGATTACATATCGACCATTTGATGATCACGAGTTCGCGGAGATTGTTTTTTGTGCCATATCATCCGATCAGCAAGTCAAAGGATATGGTGCACATCTCATGAACCATCTCAAGGATTATGTCAAAGCTTCCTCCAAAGTCATGCATTTCCTTACCTACGCCGACAATTATGCTATCGGATACTTTAAGAAACAAGGATTCACCAAAGAAATTACTCTACCAAAACCTCTCTGGATGGGTTACATCAAAGATTACGAAGGTGGAACAATCATGCATTGCGAAATGGTTCCCAGAGTTCGCTACCTTGAATCAAACCGCATGATCGTTAAGCAAAAGGAGGTAGTCAATGCGAAGATTCTCGCCTTTAGCAAATCAGACGAAGTCCACGCACCACCCAAACAATGGAAGAATGGCGCTTTTCCAATCGATCCCATGTCCATCCCCGCTATCCGCGCATCTGGCTGGACACCCGCCATGGACGAATTAGCTCGCCAACCTCGTCATGGACCAAACTATGCTCAACTTTCTCGCCTCTTAAGTTCGCTTCAAAATCACCAGAAAGCTTGGCCATTCAAAGCTCCTGTCAATGGTAATGAAGTTGCAGATTATTACTCCGTAATTACGAACCCGATGGATTTTGAAACCATGGAAAGAAAACTCGATCAGGATTCATATGAGAAACCAGAAGATTTCGTTGCGGACGCAACGCTCGTTTTCTCCAATTGTAAAAAATACAATAACGATTCCACGCCATATGCAAAGTGTGCGAATAAGGTGGAGAAGTATATGTGGAGTCTCATCAAGGAAATTCCAGAGTGGTCTTATCTTTTGGATAATTAGTACATAGATGTTATGTGATGGGTTGAACTTAGGCGTTGTTGGGTTTGAATAGGGAAGCGAAAATTTGCAAATTGGACAGATGGTATGAACACTATGATAACAAATAGCATGGACAAGTTGGAATAAGATGGATTGGATTGGATGGCGGAGTTCGGAATAGGATGGGATGGGATGATATAGGTTTGAATAAACCAATTCCCTGGAATAGATAAATAGATGTTCGATATTTCATAATGTGCATGTGGATATGAGCATAAACACAAACAGCACGATACCTACCTACCAATGTATCTAGAAACTAATAATATCAAATCACATAAAAACTTAACTTCATATATCTAGATACATCCCCATCTTGTACCCGCATAAAGAAAGAATGATTAATTATGCGAATGCATAGTCCATATATGCTGAATATCCAAAAATCGATCCGTATAATATCGTATTCTCGTTCTGCCCGACGAGATAAATATCAACTCATCTTGAGTTTCCAAGAATGGTATATCCAATTCCCGTCTCGTTCTTCCTCGTAGAACTAGATATTACGTCGTTGGGGATTTCGATGGGTTTGATCATAGATTGTTTGTCTATCTGTCTATCTATCTATTAATTATAACTTTATTTTCTATATTCTACCATTTTATATCCTCCTATCTTTAATCTACCATTCCACCATTCTATATTTTATTAATCCATCAATACTCTACATTCGAGACCTGATGACTTACTAAGTAATCATCACATTATCTGATTATCTGATTTCCAATAAACTGATATCGAGATGTCTAGATACCTACCTAGGTACCTATATACATAGTTATGGAAGTATGAGAGTATGAGAGTATGAGAATATGAGAATATGAAAATATGAGAGTATGAATTACTAGGGAATATTCATTTGATTTTATTAGGTGGCCATCTTATTGAATACCCATCTTCCCAGATATTCATCTCATTGATCCAATTCTATTGTTCTAGAGTTTTGAAGTTCTGAAGTTCTGATCATTCATCGCCTTCATCTCACCCACCCCACACCACAAAATTTAAGCCAAAGAAAGAGACAAAAAGCACATCAAGAGTCAAGATAAATATAGGTAACTTGTATATTGAATACTAGTACTATAAAAGCTAGGTAGATATACCATCTCCTCCTATTCCCCCATTTCTCCTCCTCCCCTCTCTCTCCTCCTCTTCCATCCCATTCCAATTCAATCCCACCCAACCCAATCCACCCATCCCATCCCATCCATCCATCCTATGCACCACCAACCAAACAACAATAATAAACTAATATAAAGAGAAGTAAATAGATGCCAAAGCAACTTTATACCCCACCAATCCCCGATCCCCAATCCCCAATTCCGACACCCAACCATATCCTACCCGCTTCCCCACCACCCATATGCTAAAAACGCCATGCTTAAGTGAAGACCTCCATTGAAAAATGTTATGAAGATATGTAATTCCATTCCATATAAACGCCGATATGAATGTATGTATATGTGTGAGAGTGCTTCCTGCGAAAGAAAATATGTGTTTGATGTATGTCCCCTAACCTTAAGTTGCTATGAATGATTCCTATCCCGGGGAAAAAGCAAGAAATGAATAAACCTCATATCACTACGAAGAATAATCTTCATATTCAGGAACATAACGGTTTCCATGAATGCTTCTCAAAACATCCGGATGTCTTGTTGCATATAGATAACGATGTTCTCTACTAGCATCAGCTCTTCTCATGACTGCTTGTTCAATATCCCTTCTTCTCATAATTGTCTGTTCGATAGATTCCCTTGAACTATCGCCCTCAGCGTGCATTCTTGAAAAAGACATGTTTGATGAGTCAACACGTCCAATATCAATATATCTCGAAGGAATTTGTCGACCATTTGATGAATCGAAAAGGGGTGTTATATTCGTCGTTCTCGCATGACTCGCAGGCTGAGCTGATGGATGTGCAACATAAACCCTTGATCCATTAGGAGCCGGTCTCGTACCCACGATATTGGCATTTGGATTCAAATTTGGATTCGAGACATCGACACCAACCGTCTCGTAAGCATCTTTCATCCATTGCTCCCAAGCTTCATCCATTGGTGCCGTGATATTGCCAACTTCTCTTTCAGCTGCTGCTGCTATCAGTCTCTCATTCAATGCAGTTCCCACACTTGTAATTTCGATATCACTATCTGCATCATCATCTTCCAAGTCATTATCATCCAATTCTTCCTCCTCCTCCAACTCTTCTTCTGCTGCTGGCACTGCGAATCGCACAACTGTGGGTCGTAACTCCGGTGATACCCAATCTTCTATTCCATCACCCGTTGTATCCCTAATAATAATTCCTTTTTCTTTCTCAAATCTCTCCTTTGCCCATCTTGTGCCTTCCCATTTTGTCAACGTAGCAATTTCGTATTCCGTAAGTCTCAAATTATCGAAAGCTCGAAATAGTCGTCTGTGCCACGGGAATCTCGAGAGTCGAACGCGATGCGGCCGGTAAGAGTAATCTAAGCCAGGGTACTTTGCTTCCTGCGAAGTTAAGTGACCATAGAAAGCTTGAGTTTCATGACGAACTTCAGGCACCAAACTTCGCTGCAAGAAGGCTTGGAAACTTTGCGGATCGCCGGTCTTGGGTTTAGGAAACATACACTCGTACACGAGCTGGTCGACAGGACGGCCTTTCATGATGGCTGAGGAGGCGAATTGTACGTTAAAAGTAAGACTGGATTTTACGGCGAGGGAGGCCTTAACAATTGACCGTGGCGGTGTCCGAGCTGATATGAGGTTCGTGATTATAAAAACTTTAGATACCCCGGGACGATCCTTTGAAGGATGATTTGGCACTAAAGGAACGGAGGTTCTTTCTTCCAAAGTGTGTGTAATCCGATGATTTTGACTAAGACTTGGATTGTCGACCAGAAAAAGTAAAACTTATGAGTAATGGCGGAGTTGTGTTAGATGAATCTGAGCTTTCTCCTGATCCAGAGTGAGTGAGAATTCCGGGCCAATTGTCGTATAGTATCCAATGTGTAATGATTCACAAATTCCTGGTAGGAATTTGTCACTTGGCGATGTCGATGATATGATGATCTTTGGGTGGATTTCAGACACAAGAAATGTCGTATTGAAATATCTGGTTGAGTTTTGATTGCCACTGAAAGCGGTACAACTCAGAGATATCTACTAGGTAGAAGGGAAAAAGTAAACCTCGTAGATGAAAGTTGAAAAAGTTGAGAAAGTTGAGAAAGTTGAGAAAGTTGAGAAAGTTGAGTTGACGAATTCGTTTCAAGAGGAAAGATTGTGTGTCTTTTTTAAGTTTCTTTTCTTGTCTTTTTAGGTCGACTTCCAAGATGAATATTGAAGGAATGAGTGAGATTGTGAAATAAATAGTAATCAAAGAGGCGATGATGAGATGATGAAGAAGGTCAAAAGAAGGTCGGACTGGCGGTGGAGTTTAAGTTGAAGTGGATATGGAGGAAGGAAGCGTGGTGTTGTGGTCAAAGTAATGGTAAGAGAGGTGAGAGGTAGATACCGGTAGGTGTGTAAAAAAGGGTAAGGGTTCGGGTTGCGTTGTACTACTTGTATGGGTGTTGTGTTGATAAAATCTTCTATGATGAGCTGGTTAGCTTTCTTTTTTGGGGAGGGGGTTGGATGAATGATGTGGTGCTTGGATGCTTGAGGAATTGAGTAATTGGATAATTTGATAGTAAGAAATGGATTAGATCGTTGTCTATAACCGTGGGTCGGTCAACAACTCCTTTCTTTACTTACTTATGAAGTCTTCGTATCCTATCGTATTATCCAGAAATTAGATCATCACCCAAAACCCAGCTCTTCGTAGGTGGTTTGCGTTGTTTGCTTTGGGATACCGAGTAGAGTAGAATAGAATAGATGAATGAATAATTCAGGAGAAGTTAAGTGGAAGAAAAAAGAGTAGTCGTCAGAAGTATGAAGTGTGTAGTATGTAGTATGTAGTATGTAGTATGTAGTATGTAGTATGTAGTATGTAGTATGTAGTATGTAGTATGTAGTATGTAGTATGTAGTATGTA
>PQXN01000386.1:0-27401 GCA_004786275.1 Botryotinia convoluta
CCCCCTCCCCCCTCCCCTCTCCCCAGATCATCCTACGAATCTCTCCTTTACTCACTCCCATACAATCCCATCTTATACAACACCATCTCATATATTCTCATACTCCCCCGTCCCAAGGTCCCTCTCCAATCATTCTAGGTATTCCTACCTCTACTCCTCTATACCTCTATACCTCCACGCCTTCAGTTTCTGCGTCTCTCCACCCCTCCACCTTATCCCTTCTCTAATAATGAATAGTTGAATAGTTGAAGTCTCCAGATACATGTTATTCATGTTCAAAATACACAAAACAAATACACACGAAAAAGACATCACTCATCAAAAATTACAGCATACCATACCTACCATACTCACATCATACCCTTCCCCATCCCCACATTCTTCTACAACATTCTTACAAAAGTTCCAAGCAAGTTTGATATCAAAGCCTAACTAATAACCTCAATCCTATACACCTTCCTATATACATACAATCCCAAAAAGCAAACAAAGCCAGGCTAGCGGCACCAGTAATCTATTGTCCTCCTCCCTATGAGTTCCTATTCTCTCATCATAACCATTGAATCATAACCGTCCATGTCTAAAGTATATCACCCACCCACCCATCCATCCATCAATCATAAAAACCAAATATCAAATGCAAGTCCCCCTATTCCCAATTCTCTTTCCTTTCCTTTCCTTTCCCTTCTTTCCCATTCATTTTAATTAAACACCGAATCCCAATCCCACCCATAAATGTACATAACAAAAAGTATAACCCATACTCCCAACCTTAACATATAAGACTCGTGGGGAAAATTTAACATAATGAAATAACCTTCCAATCCGATAACCTCCTTTGCATAACGCCACATTATGAATCGATGTAAATATAAATGAGTAGGCGAAGGTGAGTTGGTGGAGTGACCAGGAGGTATAATCGTCGATATAGTAGTAATATGCTTACAAATAAAGCAAGTAGGTAGGGTGGACTCTCACACTGTGCAGAGGTAAAAAGAAAACAAATTCAGCAATTGCAAACACAATTTATATCGGCGAGGTAACTCAAATGCGAGCCGCAAGGGAGCCCGATACAGGTGTCGCAGCAAGTTTTGCAACACTCTCCAGGTGGAATTGAGAAATACTTTGGAATCCCCTGATAAAATTGTCAATAGATATTTCGCAATAGGAAAATGGAGAGAAACCTACTTTGTAAGATCAAACCCTTTTTCTTCCTCTTCTTCAACCTCATCGACATCTGGCATCTGAAGTTTTCCTAAAACTGCATTTTTGATAGGACTCGGAGCTGGAGTCCGTCGCATTGGAGGTGGACTGCTATCGGGAATGACACTAGGTTGAAACCTTTTGATAGGGCTATTATCATAACCACGAAATCCATGATTAGGAGTACCGTCAGCGAATGTCCAAAATGGAGCAGGGGAGCTAGTTGGCATGTGTTGACTTGGTCGCTGCGCAGTACTTGGCGGTGCTAAATGAGGATAAACACGATGGGGAGCTGGCGTGACAAATGTGTTACCATCATCTTGTTGATAAGAAGATGAGAGGGTGGGTGGAGAATTGGGCAAATTATCAGAAAAGCCAGGGGCGTTCTTCTGAACTCGTCGATAATGTCTAGGTAGTGGGCTTCCATCGCCGGGGAAATCATGCTGTAAGTTTTGAATCTGGGGGGCCCGTTCGGGAGTAAATTGCGGTCTGTTAGTTTGGTGTGGTCTCATACGTGGCGAGCGTGAAGCTGAAGATTTCCTTTTTCTAACGACAGAATCCGGACTGGATTCATCATCAAACCCTCGATCGGCAGCGGTGATTGGTGATACTGGCTGTGAAGATCCTCGGTGGCCACCACCTCTACCAGGAGCTGATTGTGCGAGTGCTGCGATTGTATCATAGCACGCTGGCTTGATAAACCACTTTTTACCTTTGCCAGGCTCATCCTTTCCACGTGGTATCTTGTCGTAATTTTGGTTAAGTGACAAGTTGTGGCGGATAGAATTCTTTTGCCTCGTTAGTTTGGAGTCAATCAAAGGATGAAATAGATACTAGGTAACTTACTTGCCAGCCGCCGGGTGCTTGAAATCTGTAATAAGCGTATTTGGCCATAATGGCTTGGTAAATACCATTCAGTAACAACATTTGATTTGGAGCTTCAAAAATTACCTGCGAGATCATTTGCGCATAGCTGTAACCAGGCTTGATATGATGATTGGAATCAAGACTGAGGTCGACGTTTTCAGAATCATTCATGATCATTGTACCGCCAGCCGAATAGCCAGTATGGGGTCTCTTTGCAGAACTTGGTACTTTAAGAGAAGCGCGAGGAGTAGCAGCACGTTGCCAATTAGCTGGCGCTGGAGCAATCGCTTGTGGAACTCCATTCTGAACTCGGGCTCCATTAGTTGAAGGGGGCAAAGGAACATCAGAAGGTTCCTCGCTATATCTCTGAGCATCCTCTACATCCTCTGCGTCCTCTACTTCATCAGCTTCCTCTACATCGTCCACGGTACTCTCAATTTTTCGCAGGTATTCCGGATCAATTTCGAAGGGACCACCAGGTAAAACGAATATCATCTCGACACCCGAGATATTGATTACATCTCCACTATGCAACTCTTTTGGCTCATGATTGCGGGAAAACGCTGTACCGTTGACTTTGGCTCCGTTGCGGCTATTGACTTGAATTCGCCAGCCATCGTCGAAGAATATTCTGGCATGTTGTCGCGAAATCATCTTATTTGGACCCAGATCAATATCGACCTCAGCAACAGCTCCTGGAGCTTCTTCTTGACCCTCAGCCGGGTTGCGCCCAATCTGAACTTCCTGATCCTTGACGTAATAAGTCCAACCATTTCCAGCCAACTTTGCGAAAGCTTGAACTCCTCCTCCGTACTCTTGTTCATATTTATCGTCCGCATGGTCGTCGAGAACTTGTACGACACCAGGTAATCCCAAATGTTTCTTGAGCTTAAAGATAATCTCTTCCTGGTTTTCCATCTCGGGTACGGGTTGTTGGTTTGAGGTTGAATGTTTGGATTTAGGTTTGGGTTTGGGTTCTGAAGCCTACATCTCTTGTTAGTGGGAATGGCATATGCGCCATCATGAAATTAACTTACCCTCTTTCTTCTCTTCGGAGGGCGAGAAGGTGAGGAGTCAGGAATATCAATCTCCTCCCTCATCGAATCTCGACGATAGGGTCTTTTAGCGGAGGTTGGCATTTTTGTATGCATAATTTTTTGCGACAGCGTTGACCCGGTGATTATTGCGCATAAGATGTCGTATGGATCGGTACGGCTGGAGATAGTTGTTAACAACTAGAAAGAACAATGAGTATTGTGTCGTCGAGGAACAGTAGGTGTAGATGGAGGGGGAGGGGGAGAGGTGCAGTAACCCTTGCGAATAAAGTGTCAAAGAGTTGGTACCTATAATGAGGGGAGGGGAAGGTTGTAACGATGCGACAGATGATATAATGAAATAACTTACCACGGGCAAAAAGGACCACCACCGAATGAATGAATGAATGAATGATTGATTGATTGATTGATTTAACAGCAATCTCAGCAATTAGCAATCAGCAAATTGTTAAGCTTATTGAGATGTCGTGATGAGATTATTGTATTGTATTGAATTGTATTGTATTTGTTTAAAAAGAAACAATTTTTTTTCTTTGCGGTTCTCCTTCCTTCAATAATAATGTAATGCAATGAAATACGATCAATCGCCTCTCTCCCTATCGTGTGGACCCGTCACGCGGAAGTCGCGTCCTTGTTTAAGGTACTTGCTTGCTTAGGAGCTTGCCTTGCCTTGCCTTGGTAGATATAATTGGTTATTATTTTCTTGAATTTGTGACGAGTTTTCTTAGGTATAGAATTCAAAACATAGGAAACAATTATATGTTTGAATTTATTTTTGAATAGAAAATTGAGATTGGATTGTATTGTGCGTGTGTATGTGAATATATGTGTGTGCGTGTGTATGTGTATAAATAAGCAAGAGGAATGAGAATGAGTATTTAAATTCAGTTGTTGGATTTGATTGTTGAAAGAAGTTTTGGGGAGATTTTCTCTTTGGTCGCGAAATTTGGTAGCCTTTTAATTGTTCACCTATTTTACATTTTTTGGAAGTGACTGACTAGGACAATTCAGTTATATGATTGGTTGAAAAAGACTTAGAAAACAATCGGCACACTTTTTTTTTGAGTCCGTCCTTCTCCCCTTCTCCCCTTCTCCATAACATTGACTATCGATAATGGAAGAAAGTGCCCAGGCGTGCTAGACATTACTAAAGTATCTTTTCTGTACTTGCCATCTGTCCAAATGATATGATGATGACTTCATTGAACTTTTTTTTTTAATTTTTTTTTTTATAGATTTCAAAATGATCATATGAAGTACAATGACAATATTGATGAACGCGTACTAAAATGTTATTTGTGGATACCTCAAAAGAACGGTCCACCTCGGCATTGACACTAACACTTTGATGGTTTGATAATTTGATAATTTGATATTCTGATACTGATATCTTAAGACCGTGGGATCTTGATACTTTGATACTATAGGTACCTATCTAGTATACCTTTCCATACTAGAGTGATTATGTAATAGACAAGTTGAGAAATTGTATAGTTAGTTAATCCTAGTATCATCTTTGGTTACTTTCAAGCATTTCTACTTCCTGTGTCATCTACATCTAGTACGAACAACTTAAACGCTGACTTAATTTATTTATTTTTGTACCTACTCAGGACTTACCTATGTATCCATTCCTTGATCCATTATTCATTACATTCATCACATCCACTCAGATCCTTTCTTCCTCATCAAGAATCCTTTCTAAAGTTAATTCACTCTCATACTATCTATCTATCTATCTATCTTATCTTAGTTCTGATACTTACCTATTCAAATGCACCACCTTATGAACTACTAGATACGATACTAGTAACTAATACCTACCTAATTAACTGACTTAATACATCATCGATCGACTCCCATCCCACATGTTCTAGACCCAATGATCCACACGTGCCACAATTAGGAAGAAATCTCATTCAACCCCGCACAATTCTTTAATCCGATTCCGATTTAAACTTTTAAGCCTCAATTATATTCGAGTCTATCAAGTATATCTATCTGTTAATGTATATTGAATAATATGGTGGTTATGTCTGTTAGTTATCATCGTGGATTGATTTACATGTTGTTGGATCTTGAAGATACTTATTCTATTTACTCATGCTATGTTGACAGATCGATAGACTTTTCTATTCCTTTATACTAATTATATTGACAAATCGATAGATTTCTCTATTACACCCCATCCAATCTCATCCCATCATTCTATACAAACCCATCAATTACAAAATAATCACAACACTCTTACTAGCCATCCACCTTGGATTATATACCATTCACTATACTAACCATGATCATAGCATACAAATCCCATCTCAAAATACCATACTACATACACATCAAACACTCAACATAATCCCCTCGAAGAAATAAAACTTTACTTTACTTTACTAGATCAGCGAATTGTATAATATACAATATACAATATAATTCATCATAGAATCCATATACTGGGAGTCATCTCAGCTACATATACAATTGTAGATATACTTTATTTATTCATCTATCTATTTATCTATTTATTCTCCTGCTCTTTTGTGGAGATGGTTATTCTTTACATATGTATATCTCTCTCTCTCTCTCTCTCTCCTCGCTGTTGATATCGCTAGATGTCGAAGTCATACTCATACTCATACTCGACTTGAATAGTAATATAAAGGAATACTTTATATATATATATATATATCTAGGTATGTATTTCTCTCCAGAATTGAAATAATGGAATGTCGAAATATTGAAATATGCGATCTTGAGAATGAGATAAAGATAGTAAACCCAGCGAATGTATATCTCCTCACTTAATATCCTTGGAGGAGAATGAGAGAACAATCAGAGAATCATTAGAGGATTTCATGTCATTTCGGTTCATTGAATCCAAGGTACCTATCAGATAGGTGCTGAGCTTGAGATGCGGAATTAGATGGATATGTGTACCCCCCTCCTACCTACCTACCTACCTACCTACCTACCTACTTTCAAAAAGTCATTGAAAGATTTTGATAATTTTGATTTGATAGACTGCGCTTTGTAATATCCATTGATTCCCTAGGTAGATATACTATTATGAATGTATTTTTTTTGAGAAATAGGATAGGATAGAATGGCACAGAATAGGTAGGATAAAATAACACAGGACAGAACAGGACAGAATAGAATTATAATATCTACAAATAAATTAACAATTACCCCCTAAAATCCCTCTCATTCATCCCCTCATTATCAATCCATTGCATTCCATTTCATTCATTTTTCCCTCCGCTTTCCAAAGTAAACTAACTCATTAAGGAACGTTATCCCCTCAATATCCAATATCCAATTCTTAGCACATTGTATCGTGTCATATCGTCGTCTTTCTTCCTTCTTCCATGCCTTTCATATCCACATCCATAATTCTCCTCCCCATTCTTTCGTTCATATCATTGTGTTTATATGCATCCGCCCAGCGAAGAGAAGAGAAGAAGAAGAAAAGAGAGAAGAAAGAAACCTCTTATCCACTCATCCTTCTACAAAAGCGCCAAAACCCCCATCACAAACCCCATCACCAACCCCGGTGCATTCATCCCCGCATTATTCGCCTCCACCGGCGCACTAGGCGCAATCGTAGCTACGCTCGTCGCCGCCACACTACTTACGCTAACACTAGGCTGAACGAAATAGCTCGTTGTCTGGCCCCCAACGGTCAAAGTGCTGGGTTGGATGTAAGTTGATGTTTGTACGTGGGTTGTGTTTGCGTAGTAGGTTATTCCGAGGGTGACGGTGCGGACGATGGAGGGAATGGTGACGACGGCGATGGTTTCGATGGTGTGGCCAATTGTGGTTGGGATCTAGGGGTTGGGTTAGCGTGTGTTTGTTGGGGAAGGGTGTGAGAGAGTGAGAAAGAATGGGGATGGAATGCTTACATAAACGGTGGTTTCGCCAGTTGCGGCAGGGAGGGTAGATGTCAAGGTGTGAACCGCGGTCACTTGGATTGTGTTTGTTTGGGTGGCGGTCAAAACGATGCTATGGAGATGTCAGACTCTAATGCTTTTTGGGGTAGAAAGGGAAGGCTTTGAGCTTACATTGATCCAGCACTGATGGTTGTATATACACTTTCGATGCATGTGGTAGTCTCGTAGACATCAGTAGTCTTATATTCAGTAGCTTGAGTTGTAGTGCTGAAGCTTGTTAGTCTGTGCTCAATGTTTCGACTTTCGATGGATGATTAACTCACTATTGAACAATAGTTGTAGGAACCTGGACTTCAGTGACGATTGTACTGGTATACACTTTTGTGATCGGAACACCAGCTAGAAGTTGACTATCAGTATTTGTATTTCTTTGAAGATTCAAGCCATTTGAACATTGAATACATCTGAAACTTGGAAATGGGATTTCATACAAATTGTTTGGACTTCAGTGACTGGGCATAAGCTAGTAGATGTCTGATAGACGTACGTCTCGATTCTTTACACTTAATTAGCCACAATATCAAATGGACAACAAGAATCCAAAAACTCACGTCTTAGTTCCTCCCGGTAAAGTAGTTTTTGAGTAGTCCGTGGTATATACTTCAGTGACGATAAGGCTAGTTGACGTCTTTGTAACGGAGTATTCGATTCCGGAAATGGTTTCAACTTCAGTAACAGGGCAAAGACTAGTGATAGTTTGAAGTACTCCAGTTGCAACGCTATTTTGCTTATTAGTTTGTTGCCCTCGCCTCGCATATATATATTTAAGAAAGAAATGCTCACGTGGTGGTTTTCGCTGGGAGAGTAGTTGCTACTTCGACGGTGGTTCCGACATTTGTGACAATAAATGAAGTGGTTGTGTAGATGACAGTTACCAGGCTTCCCGAGACTGTTTTTGTCTCTGTGACTGGACAGAGAGAAGTTATTGTAGAAATTACTCCAGTGACAGCGCTAGGACGAAGTTAGCTTCCAAAGAGAAGAGAGTGAAACGGGCTTGCATACGTTTTCGTCTTGTCAGGAGCAGTGGCTGTAACTTCAACATAGGTAGGAAGGATCGTTGTGTACAACGATGTAGATGTGTAAGTAATAGTCTCCTCTTTTCCTGAAATTGTGGTAGTTTCGGTGATAGGGCATAGGCTTGTAAAAGTTTGGACCACTCCGGTCTCAACCCTGTGAAAACATTAGTTCAAGAATAGAGTGTCGAGATTTAGGAAGGATTCATACGTCTTTGTATTGTCAGGAGCCGTGGCTGTAACTTCAACATAGGTAGGAAGAATCGTCGTGTATAATGATGTCGATGTATAAGTTACGGTCTCCTCTTTTCCTGAAATAGTGGTAGTTTCGGTAATAGGACAAAGACTCGTAAGAGTTTGGACCACCCCGGTCTCAACACTATGAAAGCCATTAGTTCATGAATAGGGCGTAGAGATTAGGAAGGATCCATACGTCTTTGTATTGTCAGGAGCAGTGGCTGTAACTTCAATATATGTAGGAATGTGAGTTGTATACAATGATGTTGAAGTGTAAGTAACCGTCTCTTCTTTTCCTGAAATGGTAGTTGTTTCAGTAATAGGACAGAGACTCGTAAGAGTTTGAACCACTCCAGTTTCAACACTACGGAAGATATTAGTTCAAAAACAGCTTAGAGATTCAAAAAGAATTCCATACGTCTCTGTTGTGTCAGGCGCAGTGACAGTGTTAACGATCGTGGTGGGTACAGCTAGACTCAGATATCAGCAATGATTCATCAACATTTGGGTGAATCCTCAAAATTCTTACCAGTTTCGACAATAGAAGTGGTGGTGTATGTCTTTGTGTGGGTGTTTCCGGGGGCAGTGACGGTCTCCGTTACCGCGCAAGTGGTGGTATACGTGACGATGACCTAAAAATGAGTCAATCTGGATATGAAGTAAACATTATGGAGTGATTGTACATCGGTAGTGGTGGTTGCCCATCCAGTTGGACCAGGCACAGTGACAACTCCTCCGCAGCCTCCAACACAGCTAGTGACAACTACGGTTGATGTAGCGATACTTGTAACCCATTTCGTTGTTCCTTCTTCGGTGGTAGTTGAAGTGACCTATTATAAATGAATAAGCTTTTGCCTCTAAACGTGACAGCATGTGATCATTATGGTATGAGATCTTCATCATCATTCGAATCTCTCTCGGATATATTGGAGAGTTTTCATTCAATAGAGAAAACCAAGTTCCTTTCAGATATAAGAAAGCTCTTGAACATTCGCACTCCTCACCGTTTGACAAGATGGTGTTCATCTGAAAGATAGGAAGTAGAGATGACTTCATCCAATGTTCCAAATGGGATCAAACAATAGGAATCTTTATGATCATCCCACAATCTTCATTCCATCCTAATGATACAACACGTCAACAAGATGAATCTTACTTACAGGACAGATAGTGGTTGAAGTATAAGTGGTCCAAGTAGTAGTATCAGTCTCAACAGGATACCCAGGAGGGCTCGAATAACCAGGAGGACTTGAATACCATCTTTCCTGAATCCCTTGAGCGAGAGTCGAAGTGGCCAAAGCCAATAAAGCGAAAGCTGCCTTCATGATTGCAATATGTAGCGATATGTTTTGAGCTTGTACTGCGTCAAACTTGTATAACGATAGCACACTCTGTACTTTGCACCACAGAGAATAGGTATAACGACCGACTTAAGTACTTGAGAGAAAGAGAGGTCCGAAAGCAAATCTTTCTGGTGAGGAGGTTGGAGGAATATAATATTTGGTAGAAGGTTGGGACAATCAGAAAATGAAAACAAACACAAACACATGCGGGAACAAGGGCACTATTATCTATGGAATGGCAAAGAAATCTTGATCCTACCTTGAAAGATATCTAGTCAATCTTAGTGCATCTTATAAGGCCGCATATAATTTCATGCTGGCGATGCAAATTCGGGCAAGTATCTGTATCTTTTCTGGTCTACTAAGATATAAAAAGGTCTCCTCTAACTGGCTAACCAGTATGCTACGTAGCTTTGGGATACGAGTATAGTACTGACCAACAACAGTTCCCTCAATTCCGAGCCAAGCTTTGAAATAAGAACTCTAAGTGTAGTAATACGAAAAACTCGTGTATATAAACATATGTCAATTCACTTGATTGTTAACTATTTCGGAGGCTGCAAGTCGTGGGGAAAAGGCTGGCATAAACATGGGTTCCTAGTCGCTTAATGCTGTGGAAGCAATATTATGATGCATGAAGGAGAAAGGAACACGAGCTTTTGCATGATAAACAGTATTCTTACATGGTGCCACCTCATGAATCACATTTCCGGGGGAAAGCGAGGCCTGGTGACAAAATTTGCTCTGTTGTCCGTTCTCGAGGCCTCTAGAAATATTAAAAAAAAACGTGGTGTATCATTTTCTTGGGTAGCTTTTGTACCGATAAACCAGGTAACACAATAGTTTTTGTACCTTTATCTAAATATTGGTGAGTGATTTTCCCCTGCATAGGAAGTATCTTGACTTCCGTTTCTTCCGGCTAAATGATTTCCTACGCAGGGTACCGAGCATGTCTTTTTATTACTAGAGCAAATCTCGAGATGCATATGAAAGACTTCTTGCTTCTTCGTATTTGACTGTAAGATGCGTTAGGATCTACTAGCGAACGCGGGGAAGGTTGTCTACTAGGATCCTGTATTTGGATGGGCTGAAAATCTGTGTCATGCATAACAGAGGCGGGGTGAGGTCCAAGGTAAAAAAAAATCAGGATATGTTGGAATATGAATCAATTGCTGTGCTTCAAATGAGATACAAGTTTTTTGCGTGGGAGATGCATTGATGATCCAATTAAGAATTCCTCTGAAAATAGACAATGAAAGCAGAGATGTGGTGAAAGGGTAACATTGTGCGATGATGGACTTCCGTTGGTAGCCTTTTCTTGGTATCTTTTCTTGCTTGCGCTTCACTGTTGACCTGTCACCCAGTCGTTGCTAGGTATAAGTTGGGCTGTAAATAGGCCTCAATACCGTGACCGAACACGCCACCCAACAGCTCTGAGTCGTTAAATTTTCTTCCCGACATGTAAGCTGACAAAGTTCGCATGAGAAATCACCGAGTCGTACAGACTCACCGAATGTCGGGACATAGTTCAGGTAATCTGGTGTGGTAAAATTTAGGTGGCTTAGGGTGGTATTGAGTCAAGCTATCTTTACCTTATTCGTAATTACTTACATCTCAACTAATCATCATCGTCATCGGTGTCACTATCCCAACCTTCTTCATATGATTCCGCGATCTCGCCAAGAGAATTACTGAGCGCCTCTCGTTCATCCATGCCAATAGCTCTATTTACTATTTGCTGAAGGCTTTTAATCCGCAGGGCCACAGACGTATCAGTCGAAAGAGATGTGCTGATTGAGAGATTCCTGATATTCTCATCTTCATGGTTGAAGATACCAGGGAAACTATCGAGAAGTGGAAAAGATAATGGTGTATATGTCCTGTGAGAATACAGTAAGAAAACTGAAGATATAACCAAGAGGACTACTAACTTTGAAAGCAATGGAAGACTGGAAGCAATTCTAAGAGCTCGTTCACGACCCTCATCATTTCTGTCGTTTTCTTCATCGTATTCCTCATTTCCTCTATAATTCTCAACTTGGCCAAATACATGAACCTTGCCGGACTTCCGAGGACCGCGAAATTGCTCTCCTGTTTCTGTAGGAAAGAAGTCCATATCAAAATTGGCAGTATCATCTTCCGCAGGCACATCCTCACCACGACTTGAAGTTGTTGCTGAAGTAATCCTCGTATCTGTGGCCTGCGAATGTCCGTTCGTTCCTGCATGAATGGCATCATTAATTCCTGCATCAGACTTTTGTTTAACAGACATGCGTAATTTCGCAATATTCTGATTGCCATTAACGTTCAACGTGCTTGCCAATTGGTCCAAAGTCTGCCTTGTACCATTTTGAGGCTTTAATCTCGAAGGCAGTGTCATGCTTTCCATCGCGGAAAACAACAAGCCAGAAACTTCCCATGGAGAACTCGCGTCCAATTTGACGTAACCTGGCAAACGTGTTGATGGTAGGGTAATTGGAATGAAAAGGGACGTTTGTGGAATGATTTCCGATATTGACTTTGCCGTGTTTGACAACTTCAAGAAACGTTTTTCCTGTCAAAATCAGTACTGATATGAACTCCACCTCAGCTCACCACAACTTACTCGGGGTATTCCCTTGATATTATCCTCCAGACCCCAAAACCATATCGTGGTCTTACCATATTCATCTCTCAAGCGATCCATATATCGAGCAGCAAAACCACCCCAAGCATCGTCAATACCTCCCATTATCTGTATGCCTTGCATATGATCAGCTTCCTCGGCGAAAGGTCGAAGATCACGATCCAACAAATCATGCTCTTTGTCTAAGGAACTGAATAATTCTTCACCAGCATCCCAGTTTTCGAATGGCATCAAAGATGAATTCAATTCATACTCATTGAGTTGAGCTATTGACCTTGGATGATAATAAACACGATTGAAGTCTGACCAATATCGCACCGCTTCTGAGGTGAGCTTTGGTGGTTCGAGGCCTTCTTCCAAACTTTGTTGATATGGACTCTGTTGGATGGCCGTTTGCCGTTGAACTACAGCTGGACCATTCCTGAAATGAAGTTAAAATTAGCAAAATTCTCGACTTCCTATCGATACATTTAGACTTCTTACCATAATCCATCAGTAATAACCGGTTCGTCTATTTGATACAAAGCATTAATCTTTCTCAAAGAACCAAATCCCCCTTTCAGATCATAAATCAAAGTTCTTGGAGTAAAGGTTTCAGTACCATCGGCTCCAATACCAGGTCTAAAATGAACATCGTGATCAATAGGAGATTCTTGATCTGCCGAATATGTAAAGTATGATTCCTATTAACCAGTCAAAATACGTTGATAAATCTAGAAAAAGATGTAGTATTACCTGAGTATTCCAGAAATGGGTAGCAAGATAATTACTCTTTTGTCCCAACTGAAGGGTAATCACTTCATGCATATTCTACTACTTCCAGAATTTCCCCCGAAAAAGTATCCAGTGCTCTGAGTATTGACAACTGTCAAAGTTGTCACAGCCTCTTGTGGCGATGGAAATGGTATGCTTTGATTATCGCTCAGCACTCGCATGAAAGATAACGTTTAATGCATAATCAGCTTACCTAGTGTATATGAATGTCAAACTTCGTGACTGTCAGATAAACATACTATGAGGGTATCTGCATAGGTATCTGGTGATGTTCGAAGGAAGGGGAATTTGGAAAATCTTCCCAAGATCAAATTGTTTGATACTGATACATTACTAACCTTACAAGGCAATATGACAGGGGTCCCGATAAGATAACAGACCCATGCATAAGAAAGCTACCCCACGTCACGAAGCTTTTTCCCCTCTATGAAATCATCGATATGATCCTGTCGCTTCCCTTTCTCCGACTGTTCGAGAACATCAATATCAACAGCTGCATCAACAGTCACATATACCTACTAATATTGAAATGACTTTTCAACAAGAACTCAATTCATGGTTTTCTCCATCTCCAACTGACGTCCAATCACCTCCAGAAATCAATTCCAAAGCACCTTCATCATCCAAACTTCCATTCCCAAATCCCAATGGAAAACCTACTATTATTACATTTCTCAGACATTGCGGCTGCCCGGTAAGTTTCTAATTTCCCTTTCCACATATATATACTACTTCTAGCATCTTACTCTCCATATCTCCCTCAGATCAATTCCCTTATCCAAAATAAATTCCACAATTCAAACCATAGCTAACCCCCTCCCCTCTCCAGTTCGCAGAAAAGACCTTCCTCACCCTCCGCAATCTCGCCGCCTCCCACCCAAATATCAACATAATAGCTATCTCCCATTCCACAACATCCTCGACCGACACTTGGGTTGACTCGCTCGGCGGCGCCGGTCCCATCCAAGTAATCGTTGATTCTGATCGCGAAATCTATGCACAATGGGGATTAGGCACTAGTTCCGCCTGGCACGTACTGAATCCCTGGAGTATTTTTTTTGTCTTTAAGCTTGGGCGCGAAGAAAAAATATGGAACAGACCTACGGAGAGTGGAAATCGATGGCAGACGAGTGGAAGTTGGGTTGTGGATAAGGAGGGGATTGTGAAGGGAGGGGGAGTGGCGAAGAGTGCGGATGATATTATGAATTTTGAGGAGGCTATTAAGTTAATTGAGTGATGAAGAGAATATGTTCTAATAATATCATGGTTGACGAAATAAGATACAATGACGATAGGTCCTTGGATTTGGTAATTGGTAATGCTTGTAAGATATGTTTGGCAAAACTAGAAGCTCGGAATAGAACTTAGATTTTAGAAGTTCACATTGATTTCGTCCAACCACAGTTTGATATCAATCTACACAAACCCCCTTATTCATCCGAAATTCCCATCCATCTTCGAATTTCCAAACTTATTTAGCATTCTGTACAGCAGCCGAATCCTAACACATATTCATCAGCCATCAATCCCCTTCTCTCTTTACTCCCTCAATCTGCATCAATGACAACTAGAAATGTACTCACCAAATAAACTTGGTAAAATCCCAATTTCCACTTTCCGCCCTCCTGAACCATCTTGGCCCGTCCGGCCCATTCAACCTATTCCATATATGAGTATACGTCCACACGGTATCATTCATAGCTATAAGATAAATAAACATGACACTTACATCGGCCTTTTTTCCATCTTTCAATCCATACTATATCATCAAAGCATTAGCATCGCAACTCACATATTTTCTCTCTTCTTATCTTCCGTATTTTGCCCTCCCCACCACCCACTCACTCCCCTCACTCCAATCCAGACTCCCTGAAATAGTAAAACACCAAGTAGGTAGGAAGAACTCACAGCCACAACTCCAAACAACATAACCTCCGTCGATCCCTTTCCAAAAGGAAAGATTTTGTGGGCCGTATGCAAACGACTTGCTACTTTTTCCCACATGCCCTTTCTGAAAGCGAGAATTTCTAGAGGTTTATATTAGCGTTTTCCTTTCTTCATCAAACCTTGAAGTCCTATTCTCTTTCCCCTTTTCTACTCGCTCAACCTCATTTCGTCCAAGAAAGCACTTTTTGCCCAATCCTCCAAACTTCGTGAGCCCCCCAGACTCTCCTATCATTTTTCCTCCATCCATACCAAAGAATGCAAAACAATAACGAAAGTCAAAACTCACCCTCCCTCCCCTTAACCCTCTTAACCCCCATGACTACCTCCGCATCTTCAGCAAATTGATTTGCATACCTATCGACGCATCCACATATTAGCTTTATCCTTTTGGCCCATCACTCCATCAACTTCAAACCCGTCCATCTGCATCTCTAGAATTCTCCATCACTCAAATTCTTGCTTTCCCTCCAGTCCCCCAATTCTAGGATAACAAACTCATTCCTCTCCACCCTCAAAGTTCCATTCTCATCCCCCCCACATCATAATCCTTCCAAACCTTCAAGCCTCCAAAACCCGAAGTTTCCGATCCCCTCTTTCACTCACTCCTTCTACCCACCCCCTTTTCAAGAAACATAAGAAACATCCATTCGCTCCTCGCCCCTCCCATCCCTAACCCAGCTCCTCTCCGAAACTCTCCGAACAAAAGAACCAAAAAAAGCTCAACTCACTCCTCATGTTTTTCCTCTGTATCACTCAACTTATAAAACCCCTCAAAAAACTCTCTAATCCCCTCATCCACTTCAACCCCTTGTGGATATTCCGATTTGTATGAATGTTGCGACATCTTTACCAGCTACTTATGATGAGATGATGATAAATTAATGAGATGCCTTGAAAACAATGTATAGTGTGTGATGAGAAAGTCAATGATAAACGTATATTTTGCAGATGCTGTCAGGGTGGGGTGCTTCCGGGAGCTATGCTTAAAATGTGGGGTGCTTAACGGGCCCGAGTAGATTCCATCTCGTCATAAACATTCGTCGGCACACACATGCAAGCTCAGTGTAGAATCACTTTAAACATTGATAGACATAATTTAGATGATTTATAATGTACTGATTCATCCATATACTACACTCCATTTAATGAGAAGGCTATTCCATTCATCAAAAAAAAAGAAAAAAGAAAAAAGAAAAAACTATTGCACTATCGTATCATTCTCCGTATTTTGATCAAAGCAAGCGACCGACCAATGTGCTGAATAAATTTCGTACTCCATCCATACCAGCGCCACCTTATCCCTATGATATAATTGTATTGAAGCGTCATTCAGCCCATGATATAGCAAGCAACCATCCCAGAAAACTCCACCCGATCAATACAACCTCATGATACTCAAAAATCAACTACTCATCATCATCATCTGTTTTTAGAACGGGATACAAGCTCTCAGCTGCCTTCTCTTCAGTCTTTGTTGGGATATCTTTCATATCAACATCGGCTGCAGAAGCATCTTCTTCATCCTTGACATACTCTCCATTTTGAAGACGGTCACTGACATATCTTCTCAAAGCTTCAATGACACGAATGTTCTCGATCCATGCCTCTTCAGCTCTATCGCGAGCACTTTCGAGAGTATCAACTGATCTGACTGTAGGTGAAGTTACAGAAAGAGCTGGATCAATGTTATTTGTGACATCAGTTTGAACGATAGACTCAGGGCGAGGAGTTGTTTCTTTTGGAGATGGTGATGGAGAGCTAATAGTAGCGGTCTCCATAGACTCGCGATATTGACTAGAGTTGAGTCCACCAGCACTTCTTTGAAGTATACCACCAGAGTAACGACGACGAGGATCACTATCAAAGTTTGTGCCAAGTGTAGATGTTGGTGCAGTTGCTGAGTGATGTGGAGAGTATCCGAGAGATACTGCAGGGAGATTGGGGTATGCTGCAGTTGATGTAGAACTGTGTCTAGAGATGGGAGATAATCCACTTGAGGACATTGGAGAATTGCCAGAAGTATATGAAACGGAACTTGAGGAAGGTGTTAAAGCTGGTGTACCAGATGAATGAGATGAGTGGGTGGCAGTCATTGGTGCTGAAGCGTAAGAAGTCGAAACATGTGGTGCCATTGAACCAATGTTGTGAATTTGAGTTTGTGGTGGTGAGTGACTTTGACGGAAGTTGATAGACTGGTGAGTGTAATGAGCACCGGGTTGATGAATGCCTGCTGCTGCTGCTGCATTTGAACTTTCGTAGACTGTTGATTGCATTTGCTCCAAGAATTGATCAATGGAATTCAAATCACTCTTAGTCCTCAAGTTTGGTAGAGGTAGGGAATATTGGTGTTGTGGAATAGGACCTCCATGACCACCATGACCTCCGTGTCCTCCGTGACCTCCATGGCCATCAATTGGAACTAATTGAGGTGCTGAATGAATGTAATCATGGATAGCTCCACCTCCACTGATAGGAATACCTTGTAATGCCATCAACCTTTGGTTAACTTGTTGATAAGAATTGGCATCAATTTGACGACGCTTAGCAGCACCAAAAAAGTCATTCAAGCTATCATAATTTCGCTTTTTCTCATCCCAAGCTGCATGTTGACCAAGGTCGGGGTTGTGAGACATCTGGTAATAGCCTGGGCCTCCTCCATATGAAGATGGTGGAGGATGGGCGGGTGCATAATATCCACTGTGACCGCCATGATGCGAATTGCCATACATCCCGGAACCAGGGTGCATTGAAGCATTATGATCATAATAACCCATGGGGTTTGCTGCAAGGTGCTGCAAATTAGCAATTACTACATAAGAAAAGTTAGAGACATTTGTATGAACAAAAGGCAATTTGCGCCCTTACGTACCTTTACCACCTGGTTGTCTATATCCTCCGTTTGGGCCACCAGGTTGTTCTGGAGATCTCAATAAAACGGAATCATCGGCATGGGTCTGATAGTATACATTAGCACAGCCGAAGGAATACACGCCAGCTCTCCGTCTTACCTTGACATGTTTCTTCAAATCTTGAGGACGCTTGAATGCTTTTCCACAGAATTCACATTTGTGAGGTTTGAGTGGAACATGCACACGAATGTGAGATGTAATATGATCGCGTTTGACAGTAGTAGTACGGCATGAATTCCAGCCGCAAGTGAGGTTTAAGTTATTGGTACTTTTTCTACCAACATGTTTCTCGCAGATATGTTCCTAAGATAGAGTATAAGTATGAAGACTTTGGAATGATATAATGTATGATGATATAGAACTACGGAAACAAAACCAAACATACAAATAAAGATTCTGGAGTAGGGCATCTTTCAGAACATTTCTCCCATTGACAGAGTAAACTATCATCAGATACAACATTTTGTTGAATTGATGGAGTTACTGTGGAAGTAGCTTCTGCATTGGAACTCGAGGCTGTCGAAGTCTGAGGTTGTGCAGTTTGTTGCTGCTGCTGCTGCTGCTGCTGGTCTTGACTTGACATTGTGAAATTAGGAATAGATCAAATAGATCAACCAATGAAGGATAGTCGGTTAATTGAACCTTTCACAGACTAAACTGTGTATGGAAATAGATTAATCCAAAAAGGTATGGGTCTTGGCTGTATCAATATCAGATTGATGATAGCAACTTAATCGATAAAAGTCCAACGTTTTGATAAAATATTGATGGTAAACTGGAATCAAAGAAAGAAGGAAACTCTTATTCTTTCGAATTGTGTCTCTCTCAAGTGTTCTCCAAGCAAAGGGAGGATCTTGGTGCCTTCTTGTAAGAATAACGGAATCTTTGGGCGGGACTAGGTCCTGGCAAGAACTCTTGGCGACCGTATCAAGTTTGGCTTCCACTCCTAGTCTCTTGGCATTCCACTCGGATCAAACTTGAGTTGATCATTTAATTGGTTAATCTTTCTTGGCATGTATGGAAGGAACATGTGCAAACTTTAATGCCCAGTAAGAAAATTGCCAATAACTTTTTCAAACCCTTTCATAACCAAGAGATTGCGCCCCGAGGCCAAGATCGGAGAAACTTGGCTATCTTGGCTCTGCGTATTTTCTTGGTATTTGGGCTGTGTTTTTCTTACATCTAACTTGACCTTTCTTATCATTTTCTTTTACCTTCTCCATTTATACCCATAAGAGTTTCATATTCATAAGATGATTCAATCTGAAATGACAGTCACACCATATATATATATATATATGAGTGAATTTTTAGATACAAAGTTTAATCTATTAGGATGAGTACGGTGTAGGTACGATGGTATGATGGAGAAAAGGATGTTAAGTACTTATTAGTCCGGTAGTTGATTCTAGACAACCAAATGTGAAAGAAGTACTAATGAGTAATAAGTGGTCGGAGGTCGGTTACATTTATGAATAAGCTTCACGATACAGTATCTTTATCTTTTACGTTAGGTCTCTCTACTATAGAGTTTAACCTAGAGAGTGAATTGCGCCTAGCCACGGTATAGAAAGTAGATGATATTACTGTATTAGAGATTCAATTTGGATCATAATGCAGTTAACCCTAAGGTCTTATAATTCGAGTACATGGTACCATACTTTCTCATTATTCATTACGTATAGTATGCAAAGAAGAGGCAGCTGAGTGACTGAGATTGAATTTATATTATCCTCAAGTACCTACGTGCAGTGCAGTATGTAGGCGAGGTAGGTAAAAAGAAAAGAAGGGTAAAGGCCAATTCCTTTCAAATTCATTCTTAGCCTGATTGTCTCGTAAGAGGCATAAATACCGAGGTAGGTAGAGTTTAATAAATCGAATCCTTCAAAGTTGGCTTTCCCATTATATCATACTCGAGAATGCCTCGAATTCCTCAAAGATGCCTTTCATACTATACCAGACTCGAGTAGTACTTCCGTTAGACGACCAGCCATCAGCTACACATGTCAGCTTGTCTCGTATCTATACGAGCATGTCACCATCACACATCTTAGAAGACCCTAAGGAAACTCCGTGTATCTAAAATGGTAAGATTCCGTTGAACAAAGTGCCACTTTATTTGATGAGATGATAGTATGGAGTACAGGAACAGTAGGTAGGTATCGGCAAATAATCAACTCATTTCTCTCAAGCTTTCTTTCCATTTATGCGGGGTGGGATGATCCACCCCTTTTTGCACTTTCAGCTGACTGACTGAGCGCATTAATTTTAATATCCCCCCCATATTCCATTCCAATAAATACTGCAGATGTACGAAGAAGGAGTCTCCATACCATGGGCATACACCTGGTCATTCATAATAAATATGCATACCTGAACAATTTACGAAACACTGTCTTTTGGCCATACGGATGGATATACTCTCTCAGACTCTGTATGCTCAGATGTTTTTCCTTATCACCAATCATTACTCCATAAAATCTCTACTACGTACTGCCCAGACCTTGGCCACCCACAATCTTTTGATTCCTCCGCCCATTCACCAAGCTTTTCCACTCTAATGCCAATTTATTTCTCTTTGTTTTCATTTCACTTCCAGAGTTCTATGATTGTGTAACTGACCAATCAAGTATATCTTTGCTCACCACATGTTTTATTATTATTCAAACAATTATCTGATCGCGGACGGAGACGGAGGAGTACTGCAAAGGAAAATGTCGATGCCCTTCAATTTGTATTGCAAATTTGATTGTACGTACAAAGTTGTATGACTCACTGGCCGAGATAAAAGATGCACATCCTTTATTTTTAAAGAGGAACTGGCGACGATGACTCTTTTCAACGCTGCAAGATCCGTCAATTGAGAAGCCACCAAGGCAGATTTGAAGGTAAGCACTGATGTATAGGTAAGGTAGCAAATATACTCCAAAAGTGTTAAAGGCAAAGCAAGCTCTCTGTCGAATCCCTAAATCAGAATGAGATACAAAAAGTTTCTTTCTTTCTATTTCTGTATCATTCAAACAATAGTTATTGTACACAGATATCATTTCCTTCCCCTTCAAACCAATTAATTTCTATTTCTGAACAATTCGAGCTATTTTTATCCACCTCCACACTTTCCCCATGGCAGACGGCACAAATAATGAGGAGTTGATACTCACTCAATACTTCCAAGACCAATTCCACGTGCCTACTCCAGGATGGTGGGAAGAAGCTAATCTAGCTTTCCAAACATTGCAGAAACTTTTGAATCCAAGCCTTGCGGGTCCAGAAGAAGACCTTGATAGCCAAGATCAAGGAGGTATTCCAAGCGCTCGTCGTGCTCGCATTGGCGCCCTTCCAAAGCTTGTCTGTTTTGCTACTGAAAGCCACGCCATACAGTGTACGACAAGAAACGAAACATTGGAATGCGTGGTTTTTGGAACTATATCGGCAAGTTTGTTTATAGACGTCTTTTGGGAGGCAATCCAAAAGGCTCAAGTTGAGTGTCCGGATGCGAATATTGTTGTGTCATCGGTTCAGCCAGGTACACATCCGGTGTTTATTGTACGAATCAATAGCTTCGTTTTTGAGGTTAAATATGGTTGTTGCGAGCCATTTGTGAGAAGAATGTATGTTGCCAAGTGTCCCCTTAGATACCTATTGAAAGAATCTCCACTCATGCAACGACTGTTCAAACGTTTAGTGTTGCTCACATATCGAATAGCCATGATGAATTGCCTCAAAATATTCCACTAGTCGCCCTTCAGTACTGTGACGAATGGTCGTCAAAACAAGCCATCAGAATTCTTTGGTTGACCGATTTCGCTCAAAAGTGTAAGCTCCTATCTGGGTTTAACCCCTCTCAGAACTTCATCTCCATTTCTTGGCCATCCGCCATACTTCCCCAGAAATATGACTTAGAAATGCCAATCTGATATGATACAGTCAGAATAGACAATACTCTACACCATGTCTACCACTGCATCAGAGCCTGGGCAACGGTTCAAGGACTTTATGGAAGTTCTAATATTGGAAGTCTTACTTCCATTTCCATCATCGCCCTGTTACGGCATGCATTATCATCAGGTTCCGAACAACATCATGTGAAACCCAATGCTCCAGATACCACGGATCAAAAACGGGAAAATTCGATAATCGCCTCCCTATCATCAGGCATCGGATCAGAATCATCCCAAGAGAACCTCGACTTCAAAAGTACAATCCGTAAATTTTTCACCTACTATGGAAAAGTTCCAGAAATTGACCTAAAACCCTATTACATGGAATGTGGTACCGGTCTCTTCAACGATGACGAAGATGAACATCTAACCGAGTAAATTTCTTCTCCTTTTCCTATCACCATACAGACACTAACATCACACCAAAGAAACCAACTCACTCAATGGATCTACATCTATAATCTCTACCATCTTCAAAATGTAGATAGATCAACCCTCGAACTCCTCTACCTAAAATTCCAGCTCATGCATTCCATCATCGAAAGTACCCCCACAGAAAGTTATCCCCATTTCTCATATTGGAAAAATCTTCTCGCGAGTATTCAGCAACAAGATGTGCCGGCTAAACTTGTGGGTGAAAATATCACTCAGATAGATTTCGTGTATTCAGGTACTTCCTCGCTGGAATGTGGAAGATGGTTGGATATGCTTGGTGATACATTGGTGGCATTGAGGAGCTGTAAGTATATCCACTAACCCATCCGCCCACCCATTCATCATTCATTCATTTCTTCCATAAACTGAAATACGATATTAACAACCCCTCTATAGCTCTAACAAACCTCACATCTTCACCCTCAATACTCCATCTATGGCCCCAACCTCTAGTCGATCAAGAAGCAGATGACTCCTCTCCCTTCTACGAAGGATGTTTTCTCCTCGGTCTAACCAACATCGACTCCCCAGACCTCAACCCCACCCTTGAAACATGGCTTTGCTCACTCCAGAAAGACAAATTCACACCCCCAAATCAAAAAGGTTATCTATCCTACACTATCCTCACCTCATCCTTAGAAAAATCCCATCTCCATCTCCGTCCCAGCACCCGTACCTTCCATCCCCCCTCCATCACCCCACCCAACACCTCCCTTCCAACTTTCTCCCCCACTCCCTCTGCAACCCCAACCCCAACACCCCTCCCCCTCCCCACACAAAAATCCCCTCCCCTCCGCACCGCAAAAGATATTCTCCACCGTCTCCTCCACGACCCCTCCTACTCCATCGAAAACCACCTGATCGGCTATCGCGATCGCCACGCCGGGGTCATGTTCAAGAATGCTTCCGACTGGAAACTTGATACCATAGACGAGGAATGGATTCCTGAACATAAAGTTTTGGTATATATTTCTTTCTTTCTTGTCTATCTTTCCCTTTCTTGTCTATCTTTCCCTTTCCTATATATCCTTCCCTTCACTTTTCTATCCTATCCTCTCCTATCCTCTCCTATCCTCTCCTATCCTCTCCTATCCTCTCCTCTCTTCCCTCTCCATCTCTTAACCCCCACCCACCCCTAGTACTTCATCCAAACCCTACCCGAAAACAAGAAAAAAAGATTCATCTGGCACCGCGAACAAAAACTCGATCTCCTCTTCGGAAGCGGCGGATCCAATTCGCGCTGGGGAATCAACGGAGAGAAATTCAATATCGAGGTTCCTGGGTTTATTTGATATAAAAGAGAAATAACAAGATGGTGCTGCTGGTATCATATCAGAATACATAAATAAAATACATAGAATATAAGCAAAGAGGTAGAATGTGATATCCACTACAATTTTAATACACTCCCATTACATCTCTCCATTTATCCACTCGTACATATGATATTAATTGTTGATACACATACGTCCACACAAAAACAGCCAAGCAACCAACCAACCCAGTAGCCAGCCAGCCAGCAAATTGAACAGAGTATCACAAAATCACTCTACCCATTTCCCATCCATACAATATACATACATAATCATACACTCTCCGGACCAAAATTGCAAGGAAAATATCATGAATTCATGACCCATCGCCTCTGTTGCATGCAAGCAAGTATGCAATCATTCCAATTCCCAAAGTCATTATTATCAATCAAACCAGCCAGCCATATTGTAAACTCCATATTAGCTAATTAGCCAATCAGCAAAGCTACCACCCATTATTATCCCAGCCCACCCATTACCTTTTCCTCCCTCTAGCGTTGACTTCCCCTTTCTCACCAATCCCCAAAATAATCCTACAATCCGGACAATACCACTTAGTGGTTCTAGGAGGAACAGCCGTCATTTCCACACATTCCAGATGAAACCATTCTTTCTCGCACTATCAATCAATCAACCATTAGTCTCGTCTCGTCTCTATTTATTTTTCCTTTTCCTTCCCTTCTTCCATGTCCAATACAAACCAAAACACAGACCTCTTGTGGAAAGGAAAACTCACATTATCATTCTCACAAGCAATCATCGTGCCAAAGCTAACCCGGTTACAAATGCAATATCTCTGTTCGTTTGGATCAATCAAATTTCCATCATCATCTACCTCATCCAAAACTTCTTGAACCGCACTGCCTTCTCTTCCATCTTTCTTTTCCTTTTTCTGTCCTGCCTTTTTGCGTGGAGCAGCACGTCTCTTGCCAACGCTTACAGCAGTAGATCCACCTTCTGTTGTAAGAGTTACAACACCTGGAGCGGGCCTTTTTGCTCTTTTGCTCGGTTGACGAGTTTCTGGTGCCGGTGTGTTACGAGCTGTGCTAGTACGTCTAGGACGATCTAATACTGCTGGCATAGGAGCTGCAGAAATGGGCTCTTCTGCTTTGATGGCGGCGGCAGTTACCGCTTCCTTTGCAGCGGCTGCTTTACCACGAGAAGATGTTGGTCTTTTAGCTGGGAGGGGTTCTGATACTGGTGGTGTAGTGGGTTCAATTACTTGAGCAACCGGAGTTGCTTTGCGAGTGGCACGTGTGTTAGTTGTCTTCTCTAGCTTTTCCGATTTTTGATCTTCCTTCTTTTCTGCCAAGTCCGATTCCACAACTGCTTTTGCGGCTTCTTTGGCTTCTTTTTTAGCAGCCGCCGCTGCTTTTCTCGCCTCTTTCTTGGCTTCCTTCTTTTCCGCACCAGGAGGAAGAATTGGCGTTGAGGATTTTGGTGGTGATGTAGCCGTTACTGATGCAACCGGAGTAGAACTGATTGGTGTATCTGTAGTTGGTACTGATAGAGCAATGGAAGATGCCACAGATACGGCAGATTCCAAAGTTGGTACAGGGGTTGCGCGGGGAGTGGCATTTGTGATGATGGGATGAGGGGGTGGAACCGGGGTTTCAGTCTTCGTTCTCTTGAATTGAGGCTTACCTAATTTCGAAGAATCTACTTCATTCACTTTATCACCTTGAGCGTCATTCGTGTCAGTTATGCCATCTATACTCGATGGGTTTGCCTCGCCATTCGCCTTTACATCTTCGATTGTAGACTCGCGTTTTCGTTTTTTCGATGCTGGCTGCTTCTTAGGTGTTTTAGTAGGAGCTTTCTCTTTTTCTTTTTCTTTTTCCTTTTTCTCCTCTTCGGGATGATTCCCAAAAAGGCTCTTTACTGTACTAGCAGCTTCTGTCATCTTTCGTACAGATTCTTCAGCTTCTTCAGCCGCCAATTTGGCAAGCTCTTTTGCGGCTGCCTCTCTTTTTAATTTCTTGGCTTCGTTAAGCTTCATACCACGATTGCTAAGTTGTATCTCCTCTGTGCCTAAGGCTTCTGCACTTATAGCACCTTCCGCGATAACTGTCTTCCCGGTGAGTTGGGGTGGTACCGATTGTTCGAAAGGCTGTCCTGCAGCGTCAGCCTTACTCTTTGCAGTACGATACGCTTCAATTCCTCGTCCCAATTGTTTTAATTCACGTGCGATCATTGTATCGCTCGGGCTCCATACCGCATTCTTTTTCATTCTCTTTCTGAGCTTCGCAAGCTCCCATGCGGTCAACTGAAGCCAAGGCGCATCTTCGGTTCCCGCTTTCGCATCCGGTGGTGGAGGTTGGAGTTTCGCTAGTGCGTTACTTGTCGATATTCCGGCAACCGCGCTATGTACGTTTGTTCCCATAACTCCAGGTGGCCTTGGTGTCCGGGGGGCTTTTGGTACTTTCTCTTTCTTGGCTGGCTTGACCTTCAACTTGATCTTAGGATTGACCGATACGGATCTCGCAGGTGTCTGCCGACGTGATGTGGGTGGACCAGCGTCGGATTCCGATTCATCACTGTACGCATCATAAGAATCGTAGTCGAGCTCATATGGAGCCATGACCTCACCAGGAACAGTGATGATTGGCGCGCGTCGTTTGCGAACACGCATACGACCATCAGGGTTTCCAGTTCGCAAGAGTAATTTTCCTGGCAATCGATTTGCGACAGGTGAATTTGGCTTCTGCGGAACAGGACTTGTTTCTCGAGATTCGGGATAGTTTTCTGCCATGGTCTGAAGCTTCGCCAATATATTCTGGGCCCTTTTGTAATGTCTCTCCACGTTCTCAACCAGATGTGATGCTTCTGCGAAAGCCAATGTACGTGCACCGAGGGCATCAGTCAAACTGGTAGATATATCTTTTCGCAAAGAGACAGGGTCAGGTTTTGTATCGGCAGGAAGATCGGGGAGGTGACCATAGGTTTTTGTCAAGTCATTCAAGTTCGATGAAGCATTGACATATTTCTCATCGAGGTCACTAATAAGCGCCAATGACCGAACCAAATCAGAAGGTAGATATTCCGTAAAATCGAGAAAGTCTGTGATTGTTGCCTGTGCGTCCGGATCCATAGGTGATTCCATATTCTCGATGTTACTATTCAAGTTTGCCATAGATTGAATCGTTTCCGCGAGCTTGGCCTTACGGCCAGGACTTGTCATCTCCAAAGCGGTGTCCATTGTATTATTTGCGGCCACGTTGATAGAGTTTATGTTGGAATTGATATTATCGATTGCTCTTGAATTATCGACATGCGATTGTGGTGGGACCTTGATTCGACAGCTCCAAATACCTGACTCATCAAGCCATCTAAAAGAGAAAAGAAAAAAACAAATTAGAAAAAAATTCCAGAATCCAGTGTATGTCGTAAAAAAAAATTATTGTCGAAAGTCAATTGTTAAGGAAAGGTAAGAAAAAGATAATTGATGAAGTATTGACCGAAATAGTACGGAGTAGGTAGGCAGGCATGTAGTGTAGTAATAATCTGTCGTGAAAGCAACTAAAAAACGCGAAAATCTATCGGCAAATTGTAAAGCGCGATACTGTCACCAATCCAAATCCTTACCTAGCGCCTACTTTGCGATCATTGGCAGGTATTATTTTGGGATTTTTTGGAGTGGGAAGGGGATCTTGGGTCTTTTTTTCCTTTTCTTTCCCGATGATTTGCCTTGAGCCTCTTATATCTTTTTTTTTTTTGTTGTTGCCCTTTTTCCCTTTATGATATTTTGAGCCTTGCTTGTACCTGGCTGGCTCTTATTCTGCCCCCCC
>PQXN01000387.1:0-27046 GCA_004786275.1 Botryotinia convoluta
CCACCGCTGCCTCCACCATGCCCCCCATTGCCACCACCTCCATGGCCCCCTCCCCCCCCTCCACCACCACCACCACCACCTCCGGTCCCATTACCAAGATTCAATGTATTTACTTCGGAGCAGAACGAAGACCATAAGCTTGACCACTCCGTGTACCCAGGTTGTGTAGTTATGAGCATCCCTGCTAGGTTTGCAGACGCAAGCTGACTCACGAGAGCAGTTTGTTCTGTTGTAGTTCCAGTGAAATCATGAATTACATAAGTTGACTTAGCTAGTAAGGAATTATCTAAACTAGTCAATGAAGTTTCATTGAAGTTCGCATAAGACTCTTCGAACATGTTGATGCTATCAGCCAGTGTATAGAAGGATGCATCGACCGCAACACCGGGATTGAGATATATGTAATCTTTGCCAGCTCCTAATGATGTTTTCGCGTATGTGGTAAGTGTACTCATATATGGGAATGTTGAGTTGTTCGATGGCGACTCATCGAAGAAAATCCCGCCTATTGGAAGCTCGGTTGGTGAGTTCCACTCGACATATTTTCGATTTCTGCTTCTATTTCCAAAACATCTCGGTTTCCGTAAGAGGTATAGACATAGCCAAGAGTCAGGACGTTTGCATAGCTACTTAGATTTGTAAGGCCTGCAACATAATTGACATCTGGGTCCGTAAACGCTAAGTTGGGGGCAACAATCACATGAAACTTAAGTTCTGGATTGGCGACAATCGAGGTGGTAAGTGTACTCCATGAAGTCGAATTGTATGGGTACATATAAAGTGGAAGAAATACGAAAGCTGGCAGAACCATGATGACGACGGGGATGTATCCGTTACACGGATTGTTTGAAACCAAATGAGCGAAAACGAACGAAAACCAGTAACACCAAAAATGCAAACTATAGAACGTGCATCATAGCAGAGAAATATAGAAACGTTACAAGAGGAGACTTCTCCTTCACCAAAATTCGCTTTCCCCATCTGACCATACGGTCGAAAAATACGATACTTGGCAAATGTACCATTAGAGAGTTAGTTCGCATGTACATAGTATATATTACTGAATTTCTCAGGCTGAATTTCTTCATTGCAATATATATGCAAGCCTTATGATACCTTCCAAATGTGTATGAATTGGCTTCGATTACGGGGCTGGACTGGGCGAACAGAGGTGGGAAGCTTAACATGGTCAGTATCTTAGATAGGAATGTGCAATGTTGAGGAAATGAGATGGATGTAGTGGCTGGATAAAATTGAGGGTTAAAGGGGAAAAAGAAGTTTCCTTAGCCCTTCGCTTGCAGTGGTTGGAAATCCATAGCTCTATACCCCTACATTTCCTCCATCCCTCTTCGGCCTCGACGGGAAGATATTGTATTGTTCCCTCCTACTCGTCTGCTAATGATTCCTTCTTTCATCTAAATATCGGCCAAGATTCTAATGCAGAAATACTTACGACCTGAATTATTGACTATTTCTCGGTCCTCACCCCGGAGACACATTTGTTCCCCGCGACGCTCAATCTCGATTCCGGGTTCGGAAATGAGTTCCTTCATATTTTCTGCTTAGGGGAATCGCAATTGCGACGTCTTGTCATTGTCGCAATATTGATACAGTAGACAAAGATTGCAAGGCTGAATTTCTCCGAGACTACCATGTTAAAAAATTCCACGACGTTACAACCCAAGTCTGCCATTACCTCTGCAGCAATTATTTGTTGCGAGACCCTATCACCCTAGCAAATATGGCTTATTTTTGGCATTTTTGAGTATTTTTGGTAGTCAAAACCGTTTTGGTGTTATGACAGCGTCACGGCACGGCGAAAGAGCTCCTCATGAGGCTGCTTTTCTGTCAACAGGATCAGCTAGGTATTATTCTGACATCAAAATCTTGGTTGCTACTAACCATCCGACTACTTGGGATACCAGACTAGATATACCCAGATCTTGGCATGGCATGATGCCTTTCGTTTTAGCTTAGGGTACGATGCACCAAGTATCGCGTCTACTGCCCAGGAAAGCTGATCTGCTGGAAATACTCAATCGCTGAAATTTCTTAATACCCTTGTTGATTTTTAACCTATTTCCACTCAAATTTTCATTTCTCGAATCTTTCCTTTCCTCCTCCCTCTTGCCTGACAAGCACCCGTTGCCTTCTCATTTTTGCTGCATCAAAATGGCTGAATTTTAGTGGCCGTTTGTGTAAAGCTGTCATCCATCTCAATTCTTGAAGCAAGATTCTTTTATTGACGCCACTCTCATCCTGTTGTCTAGGCTTCGGTATCTTAATTCTAATGTCCTGTACTTGTCGTCACCTTTATGTTTTTGAAGTTTGCATCAGCTCCTACGCTCTGATCAGATTTTTCGAACTTACTACACCAAGGGGTATATTTTTGTGTTGTGCTGATGATCCCGAAAATAATAAGTTAGGTTACATGTGTCTTCGTGACTGTCATTGGGATAGAAAGTTTCCCACGGCTCACCATCTGGGTATTCGATACCTTCCTCAAAGCTACCACTGACCTCGGGCAATTATTTCATATTCCATTCCAAGCTCTACACTTTCAATGATCTCTGCTATGAACTGGAAGCCTGCAAACGTGAACAATAACCGGCCTATCAAAAGGGCCACTTTGAACGGCACAATGGATGGTCCAATTCGTGGTACTCGTCACCAAACTATTGAGATAATACTTCTCTGGCCTAGAGGAAAAGAAGGTCATCGATGTATCACATATATCAAGGGCATATCACCTTTTCATCTCCAAACAGTTTGAATTTTTTAGTCGATGCTCTTCTGTTTTCTTTTTCTGAGTAGAGATGCACTAATACTCAAGGTAGATTGGTGCAATCGGCTCAATCAAACACAAAATTTCTCGAGATTCAACTCAACTTCGCCACTGGAATTCAAGAAGTATAAAAGTTTTGACTTCTCACGTCCATACAAATAGCCAAATACTAACTCGCAGTTCTCTCCTGTGGTGACTTGAATGATTTTGAGAGTCGATAATTTCACTCAATCAAATGTGCAACTCACAGGTGCGAAATATTGCAACTCAAAAGATTGATTGTCCCATGCTTGCCGCATTCTGATAATTTTGGTTTGTTCCTGCATTTTGACGATAGTTAGGAGGCATGAATTGTATTGCTACATACTAGGATCAGTTTTTGATCACACCAAAGAATGGTTGACATAGATACTTGAATTTTATCTTACTGCAGGTGCAGAGCAACGTTCCAGTTGTCTATTTATGCACACATAGACCATCATCCATTCATGTGCGCATCGTTGTTCACATTGGGGCCCAAGACAGTTTTGGACATGCAATTGCGGGGAAGCTGAAGATTCCGGATAATCTCTCGGACCTGCAGTGTTACAACGAGTCCCGTAAAACCACTTACTGATTCGCTCAATCCATTGTTGTTTGCATATTGTATTCTTATCGTGAGTTCCCGACCTTTCGAAATAGGCATATAAGATGTCGATCAATACCTGACTATATCTATCTATTTCAACAAAATAACCTGAAAGAAAGGTCGGCCACAAATATCCAAGGCCATTTTTATTTCGAAATTGAGCATTCTCAATTCTAGACAATGTCAATGTTTACCTCAACTTTGAAACACCTGCTCCTTGCTGGAATGGCGTTATACGATGTCTCTGCCAGTGCTTCAGTGCTTCAGCCTACTCCCCCAATGGGTATGCAAATTCCTAATGCAGCAATCCTTATGGTAATAGCTAACTGGGTTAAGGCTTCAATAATTGGTCGGCATTTATGTGTGGGCTTAACGAATCGCTATTTGTTGAGACAGCCCAGGCAATGGTGGAGAAAGGCCTACTTGCAGCAGGTTACAATCGACTTAATCTAGATGACTGTTGGAGTCAAGGCAGTCGGGAAACGAACGGTAGTCTCTCATGGAACACCGAGAAGTTTCCACGCGGCCTTCCATGGTTGACCGGCTATTTGAAAAGCTTGGGGTTTAATTCCGGAATCTACACCGATGCTGGAATCAATTCTTGTGGTGGATATCCAGGTTCGTATGGGTATGAGGAACTTGATGCTCGAGCTTTTGCCTCGTGGGGTTTTGATTACCTCAAGGTTGATGGCTGCAACATGCCTGTAGCAACCGAGCAAGAGTATGAGCGTGTTTACGGGCATTGGCATGGCGTCTTAAGTGCATTGGAGAGCCCTCTCATCTTTTCAGAGTCTGCCCCGGCATACTTTGCAGAGCAGGACAATCTTACCGATTGGTATACTGTGATGGACTGGGTTCCGAAATACGGGCAGCTTGCTCGTCACTCGCGTGATACACTCGTCTGGAACTCAACTTCATATTGGCCCGACATCACTGGATGGGATTCTATCTTATTCAACTATGGACAGGAAGTAAGATTGGCGAGATATCAGAAGCCTGGGTACTTCAACGATCCAGATTTCTTGATTGTTGACTACTTCGATTTATCGCTCAATGAAAAGAGGTCACATTTCGCTATCTGGGCCTCACTATCGGCCCCTCTTATTATCAGTGCTTATATTCCGGCATTTAGCGCAGATGAGGTTGCTTATCTCACGAATAAAGATCTGATTGCTGTAAACCAAGATTCATTGGCATTACAGGCTACACTTGTCAGCCAAGATGGTACATGGGATGTCTTGACCAAAGATCTAGCAAATGGGGACCGACTTCTCACTGTTATCAATCGAGGCAATCTCACGGCTAGCTACAAAGTACCATTTCAAAGGATTGGTATCTCTGCATCAGCAGTCAAAGTCAAAGACCTCTGGACTGGGAGAGTCTCACCTACATCCAAAGTAGTCACAGCTGTCAATGTTCCTTCGCATGGTACTGCAGTATATCGTATTTCTGCTGGATATGGAAGTCTGAACGTTATACCGACTGGTATGATCTTCAACACAGCATCACTGAATGTTCTTACCTACTCTCGTCAAGGCCTAGCGTGGGCAGCCTCTCTCGGATCAGACGAGCAAGTGTGGCAAACGGATGAGAATGGTACCATCAAGGTAATTTTTGATAGTTCTACGTGTCTAACGGATCTTGGAGGAGGAAAGGTATCACTGATTGCATGTTCTGGAAAAGAGAATCAGAGATGGGAGTACTATGTTACTGGAAATCTCGTAAGCCTCAGTACTGGGTCGTGTTTGGCTGAGGCTAGTGGAGACGTTGTGACGGCGAAATGTCAATTTGAAACCAACGGGCAAGTGTTTGGTTTGCCTAGTGGAATTGATGTTATCGGGCAATAAATGCATTGGCACTGTTTGGAAAAAGTTTTATTCCCTAAGATCATTAATGTATTCTACCTTGTGTACTAAGAGCATATCAATATGACCCGTATGAGAAAACAACACTTGATATGTATATAGCTATGATTTCATATGCAAGTAAGCTGCCGAAATAGCTTCTCTTATCTTTTCTGATTGCACGATTATTTTCTCTACATTTATCAATCGTAAAATAACACATTCAGCTTCTTTTCAGCTTTGAGAAATACGAGAATGTGCATGCGCAAAATTAGCAACTTCTGCTTCTGCTACGTTACAACACAATACCCCGCCAAAGAACAGCCCCGCATCAAAATATTGGACCGACGGATGTTCAACTCCGATATTATCCCGTCATATCCCAACTTTCAATATCATCACCTGATATGGCATATTCACCACTTACCACATGACACTTGACCATATAACACTTTGCTTGTCCCTGAACCTACGTATCTCTTTCTGAACAACAATATCAAAAAAATGCCGGAACCAAAGTCAAAACTCCTTGAGTCTCTCGAACAAGATGGCTTCGTCCTCATCCCCTCTCTTCTGAGTCAAGCAGAGGTTGATTCTCTCCGTCTCGAAGCGAAAAAAACTGTCGACCTTGCTCGCTCTGGCTCATGGCCATACGTTCGAACACTTCCCAAGCAATTTCCACCTTGGAACGTAGGAGAAGGAGAGTCACCTGCGAAAGATGGTATTTGGGGTGTTCAATCACTCATGAATCCCAAACTTGCAACTTCATCATCGTTTATCAAGATCTACTTTTCGGATAAGATGTTGGGTGTAGTGAAAGAGCTTTTGCAATGCGAGGACGAAGATTTAGTCATGGAACTATTTAATTTATTGATTCGTCCTGATCGCGACTTCGAGCTTCGTTGGCACCGAGATGATATCCCATCTTCTGCTACGGCTGAAGAGGAACTCGCAAGACTAGCGGAGCCTGCATGGCATGCGCAATGGAATATGGCATTGTATGATGATTCTTCTTTGATTGTGGTTCCCGAATCTCACAAGAGGGCGAGGACAGCCGCAGAGAGGTATATGAGTGAATATGAAACGGGAGTACAGGGCGAGATCAGGGTAGAGATGAGAGCAGGAGATGTGGTGTTTTATGACAACAACATTTTGCATAGAGGAAAGTATGAGAGTGGCAAGGAAAGGGCAACACTACACGGGAGTGTAGGTCATCGGAATGGCAAGGGAGTGAGGGCCAGGAACGTACTGCAGCATGGATTGAGGGAGGTGAGTTGAAAATATTCTACCCTTTGAAGTGAATAGCTGTTAAGCGACAACGCTGACATCATTGATAAATTCCAGTGGGTTGGTGATATTGATCTTAGTGTACTGAACGAAGAAGAGAAAAAGAGAGCGGAGGGAATGAGGAAGAGATTATTGGGCATGGCTGAAGAGAGTGGTGAAGTGGGCTATTCATTGGATGGATGAGATTGAATAATGAATTAGGAACTATGACAGGCGACAGGCATTCTGTAAATATGCATTGGAAGCCCAGCTAACTTGGAAAATTGCTATCTCTAACTAGTGGGGGAATTCTCATGCTCTTAGAGCTTTGGTGAATTCGTTATTGGCAGTTTTCCTTCACCATGAAATACGGTTGAATCGCAGAAGTTGGTAGTGAACTATAGCTACTAGAAACTTGCCAAGAAATCACATTACCGATATTCTGCCGTTAGCAACTTGGCACAGTTTACTGAAGCTCTATACCTACCGTTCGCTAGCTGTAGCTTCCCGAGGCCGTTTATCCTCATAAGTGAAATCATCAGTCTTAAACCAGTCTCTTTCTTTAGCATATCAACATTGTAATATCGATCGCTTTCTCCGCAAAAACTCCCCGTGTCCATCAATATTTACAAGTTGCCAAGTTTCACCAAAATATCTCTCCACATTCAAACACTTTGCAGAGTTTGAAAACGAATCAATTGCGACCTCAGTCTTCTTTCACACATATCCCAAAACAGGGATCCAACAGAAGTTCACAAAAGCGGTAAGCCATCATCTGAACCACTTAGTACAAGTAATTGCCATTGACAGACAACAGTAGATCGCATGAACTTTGCCATTTCTTCCTTTCTCAGATTTTTGCTACAGAAATCATAGATCGACAAGCAAGAATCAATGAAGCCAAGCAGGAAATCGAGGCCATGTTCGAAGGCTTAGATGACGGTGATGCGGCTGACATAGTTGAGATCTGTCAGAATGCAATCGAAACTATCGAGATGAGATGTCCAAAGAAACTCAGAGTCTTTAAAGAATTCTACAAGCCCCTGTCTGTCAGCGACACCGATAAAAACAGCTCTGTTGAAACCACGCAGAAGATCACCAACAAGTACTTTCAGCTTTACCAGGCACTCCCCGCTTTGGAGAAATTGCGAGATTTGCGTAAGAATTCTTCGTCACTCTGCTCAAAAACGTCTTACTAACATGGAACAGATCAGACAAGAAAAAACACAAAGAATGAGTTGAACTTTCAAGTAATGATTGCTGAGCGAAAGGAACGTCTCGAAGACTTGAAGAACGAAAAGTAAATACAGGACACCAACTTATTTAGAGCAAGACTGAGAATTGTTAACAAATATACTGGAGTCTATTTCTTTCGACATGTTGACGGGGACTCTACTGGCTCTGAAAATGTGGTGAACAAGAAATAGGAGTTTCCGCATAGGACATATGGTCATGGTTAGGTGATTTAAAGGTGATGGGCTAGGCACAAGGAGGAACCACTGACCAGGCATTCTACTCAACTAAAGCATTTGTTGTTCTCAATAGGCGCCGGAATAAGGAATAATCGGAGGTCTAGTTCTGAATAAGAACAAGAAGAAGATTTCTTACCACCAATGTGCCACATCGCTATGCGTATGACGTTGAATCCGATTGAAGTGAACTTGTATGATCTTACGAAGGCTATAGATAATTTTGGCTGATAAGTAAAGAGCACTTCAAAGGTGAGATACCATAACCTATCGATGATCTATGTTGTTATAGTATGAAACCCGTAAACACCAAAATTTGCCTTGATCGACCCGAGAGAATGTGCTTGGCTTTGGTAACATGCGTAATGTCAATTCTGCGAAGGCCAGTTAAACAAGAAATGATGAGTATCTCCCGAGTAGTCAAGATGTGGTAGAAACAGCCAAAGTAGCCCACTATGGAGTTCAATTATTCACGTTTACGGAACGACAGTTCATTTTTCTCTTCTTGTTGAAACGCACCCTAAGATACTGCGTCGCAGTCTCATCCTAGATCTAGTACCATTAATTCATGCACAAGGGGTACTGATATGCAAACGGATAAGGAAGATTCAAGATATAGAACACGATAGACCCTGAAATCCAGTTTCTATTCATTGAGAGACAGGTTTTCCTAGAGACATTGGTAGACTGACAGAGACTTTGACACTTGGATGGAGAAGAAACACATGAAAAGATCTTCGTCTTATTTTTTGTGTAAGCAGTCAAGTGCCCGGCTAGAGTCCAGAACATGGCATTGTTGATCAATATAAGCAACGGGAGGTTTTAATAAAGGTAGGGGCTATGTCAATTATTTCTAGACTCTCACTGAGAGTGTCCATAACATCAACACAGAGTAAAGATGCTAATCGGATGTATCGCCAGCAATATAGAGCCAAGACTCTTCAATTTCTCATGGGAAAGAGTGAAGGCAAGAGACAGGAGCGCTGAAAGGTCTCTGCATTATATTAAACACAAAAATAGGAACGTTAATCCAGGATCAGGAACCAGCTTCGAGCATTTGGTGTACATGATTGTTTGCAAGTCACAAGTCGTTTCAATACTGTTGCAAAATCAGGAAAGGGGGAACTGAAAGCCCTTGAAAATGAAAGAAGCGGAGGACAACATAAGCTAATGCTAGATGGATGGGCACTGTACCGATGAGTAACAGAAGAGCAAGTCTATTATCTAGCAGGTTCTAGATTTGTACATGATCCACATCGATCTCAAGAGACCGCTTTTATCTTTCTCTACTGTGCAAGCAGGGACTGAAAGCGAAGAACAACTATCTTCCTTATCTTTTGTACTCCGCATACCATCTTGCAAGCAGAAATGCTTTGCTCTCCAGATCTTCATCACTCTTATCTTCTTTACCATTTCATTCCAATTATATAACCATAAAAGGGACTGACTGAGCCTCATGATCTAAAAAAGGACACCGCAGATATTGAATATCCGCTGAAGCTACTTTTCAAAGGAGCCCCTTGATCCGCAGAGAGAAAAAAGAATCTTCCAGACGCCAAATCCGTGGTCGAAGATTACCTTCCTATCCTATCATTTTAGCTCGTTTTCTATTCTGAATTCAGGACATCGTTCCTCCTATTTTTATTCACTGTCTAGCTATGTTGCTGTGCCTCTGACCTGGCTCAAGATCACACCAAAATAAGCCAAAAGTGAAGGATAAAAGTTGCTGACTCGAATTTACAGATCCTGCAATTTCCTATGGGGGCAGAGCCTTCGTATATTGTAGCCAGAAATCGTCTACATGATGGGATCGGCACCGAACAAACCAGTTGGTTTTGAAGATACGGACCAAATCTCTAGAAGAGTACGCCGAGTTAGCCCGAGATCGGTTCCGAGATCCCACTTTACTTGTACCGTTACCTTTATCAAGCTGTCAAAATTGTGACATATCGGCAGTTCAAACACAGTCAGCTTAATTCGGGACTTTCAAGGTCGATGCCGGATATGCAGAATGACCTATCCGCGTGTACTAATGTAAAAGACAACAGTTGGAATATGTAGATTTGACATCTACAGATCCTATAACAGTTGGTCGTCTGCGATCATTAATCAAAGGTTGACGCGTCAAAAAGAAAAGAACGGATCAGGGGCAACAGAGATCTCTGCATCAACCATATCAGTTGAGCCTCAGACATTGGATACATGTAAGATAAATCATTTACTACACACCAATATTCCAAATACGGCGAATGCAATGGCAGGCTACGTGTGAATTACGCATCTTCATCACACCACACCACACCGCACCAATATCTTAAATCTTTTGCCGCTTAGAGGAGCAGAGCCTCATTTGCGAGATTGAATGATTTGGAATGCGACAAGGAACGAATCCCAACCAAATACTTAGCTGCTATACCATGGTATGCACATGCAACCTAAGCTGGCTCGAGGCTGGACACCCCGCACGCCCGCGGTTGTGAATTGAGCAACCAAGCAAGTATGGAAATTATGGGAACTCAATACTTCGCATGCACGATGAATCACTACTCAGGCCGAGAACCACGGAGCCGTCTGTCAAAATCTTTTGGGTCCGCCAGTATGAAGATCTTTACTTCAATAGTGTCCGTTAAAAGACACCAAATGTCTGCACGTATGCACTGCGCCCTTCCAATCCAAACCATGCCTTGACTTACCTGAATGCTGGGTAGATTTCAATCATTTGACCAACGGGGTATACGAACATGCCATACGTATGTGCCTCGAATCAGATACGGAAAAAGCTCCTTAAAGCCGGGGAAAGGAGAAAAGGTATAATATTAACCCGAGCCCGACCGATCGCGAGCTATGATATCTCTCCCATTTTATTGGCACCTAGAAGGCGCATTTGACGAGTTTGAAGATTGATGGGAGCCTAAGTATGATTCACAAACAAGGTGTTTCGTTCGTACGAATAATTATCCACTAGCCTTTTACATATATGCATCCACATGGCAATTTGGGCTTGCCGAAACATCGGGTCGAATTGATCATTGGTAGAATTGTCTCAATAAAACTTTTCCCACTCGGATGTAGATTAACCTGCTTGTTCATGGAAAATAAATTGGCAATCCAAGTTTGTGAAGAGAAATGTCATTTGATGTGCTTTAGATATTGGTAGGCTTGGTAAAATGGGTAAATGTGCTGCAAGGATCAAACATTGGTACTTGGCATTGGTGGAGATATCCAGGAAAGGAGATATGTCGAATCTCGATGTTAAGGGATATTTTGATGATTTGCCGCGGAAACTTATACAGTATTCTAATTGTCTTGACTCGAGCTTGTGCTTCGGATCCGAGTCTTAATCGGAAATCCGCAGAGAGATAGAGGTAGAGATAGAGGGGAGCTCGGTTACAGACTGAGCTCTCTGAGTCCCCTCATTCCAATGGGATTTTTCGTGCGTCTAACTCAAACGAAAGTCCATTAAAAAGCGAGTATCCACTACAACTATTTTAACTGCTTTTCCCACTTTCCTCTATTTCACATGTACGTGAAAGGTCACAGACTCACAGGTAGCGAATGCACAGCCGTTGTGCTATGCTGTATGGTCCAGAATTCAATTGACTTCACAGTGTGTAAAAAAATCCCTTCCCCTCGTTTATTAAAGCCTCATTTGCAAAATACGACTTACCGAATTGGGAGCGTATTGAAGCTATCTATCCATCTATCTATCTATCTATGCTATGCAGGGCTCTGGCAAGGATGTTGGGAATCTGGCCCCAAGTGAAATTCTGCAACCACATGGCTTGCCTGTCTTTCACATGGTATTTCTAGCGATGGAGATAAGATGTTATGTGCATTGTAACCCCCGTAGTTGACGGAGAAATACCCTCAATCTTCAACCTACGGAGTATGAAGCATACCGTAAGTAGGCTGCCGGGGGGAAATAAATGCGAAATTCGGTTAAGAATTGAATAATTGGAGAACCAGTTCCCCAATCGTTGATTTTGAGCGAGCGACCAAGACAGGCCATTCAATGTATTGCCGATATCATTCATGCGGCAAGACTCCTCCGCACAAGGAAAAGGGAACTCCGTTGCCTGTATTCCGTATCCGTTCAAAAGGGATAAACACTAATACATCCGTCAGTTCCATACTCCACAATGTGGACGGCTCGACCGTAAATTATCAATTCCTTCGTCTGTTTCATTGCGGCGCATAAAGTCGCTATGTAACCTACATAAACCATTACGAGTCAATATCGCAATATAATATGGAAACGGAAGACGGACACTGAATCGCTGATTAATAAGTTCCGTTCGAGCCCTAGAAAATAGCCAAACGATCCACCCTCCCCACTGTGACTCCTATCATTGTCTGCTGCCGCAACGGATATTCCCATGATGGTATGAAGGCTCGAAGTGACGATAAATGAATTTCGGGATACATATGGTCCTATAGTACGTACTTTGTACTATGGAGTGGAGTTTTACCGAATTTTATCGTAGGTGGAATTCCATGCCTAACTTCCCCGGCTGGTAGCCGTGGATCGTTCATAGAGGGTCTCCATAGGTGAGCGCTTGTAAGTAGGTTTTGACTTTCATCGATCGCAGATCAGTAGGTATTTAAATGTCTAAAAATAAATGTAGAGTAAAGCACTTACCTACTGTGCTCGCCAGTAGTCAGATGAAGTTCGTTAGACAATGATTGCGATGACGACCCGCGAAAACTATTGCGGAGACACAACTTCCTGGATATCAAGTTTGGAGGTATTCGAGTATCGATGAAGAAAGGAATCAGAATCTATATCCAGAGAGTAGATCTTCTCCTCGTTACTACAAGTATATCGCTTTTCATTGGTCTAATATACGATGTTCCCCATTATGATCTTTTCAAGGATACAATTTCGGAAATCTTGTTGAAATACAACCGAATAGAGTATATGATTTTCTAACCACGACTTATCTGAGCAATCAGAACGAAAATGGGCCCTGTTGCTTTTCAAACCAGCCCCCAAAAATGTGGCACGGGTGTCCTCTTCTACCTACGCCTTGTGGGATTTATAATAAATTTCTTTCTCCATTGTATCATCTTTCCACTAATCCGCTAGTAACCAGGAATAGAACACTACCACAAGAAAATACCTCGAGATTCAATTTTTGATTGGCAGGTACTAGTTGGGTATAACAGGAGAAAAAGAAAATACAGGCAGGCTTGTATGGAACATTCCATCTAATGTCTGCTAAATGCCTCGAACAGGAAAGTGGGCAGTATACCTGGTATTTTTCCACGTGAAAACCTCATTCTGAGCAAAGCCCTGGACGCTTTTACAATGAAATCAAAAATACATGATCGACGGGCGGTGAAATGAAAGTATGGGGGTTTGAGATATTGCATGAGAGGTAGTAGATGTGTGGGTGGTAACAGAGTGTTGATATCAAATGATCAAATGAAAATACCAATCTCGTCAGAGCATTCTACTCGGTGTCTATGTAGGGGATCTAAAGGTGGCTTCACAAACAAATACCAAATTTTGTTCAGCCTTACGCGGCGAGCATTACATTAGCTGCTAGGAATCGGTCGGTGCTTCTTTGCTGCGGAGGCTCCGTCAAATAGTACGATGCGGAATACGCAACCAACAATGTGCTGGGTGGAACAAGCCTCAGGGACCAGAAGGCTTGAATCTATGTACGTAGGTTTGGTATGTTTGTTAACGTTACTTTCTCATCCATGATCAATCAGGTATGAGCAATGCTGGTGATGCCATCCATCCATGCATGCATCTATCTGGCTCAGAGAACAAATGAATATACGTATAATCTAATTCACGGTGGTGAGTCAGTATGCATACCATTACGATTTGTATTTCCGCATCCTCGTCATGGATGTTTCTCCCGAGCTCGGTGGAAGAAGTGTGGCATGTTAATCTTGATATCGATTATAGTATGAGCCGACTATACTACATCGATTTGAAGCCATCATTTCTAGCCAGGATAGTAGTCGGAAGATTCACATGAATAATTTAATGACAAAGCAATGAGGGCGATACGATTAGATCCACTATCTAATATGATCCCTTCATTATCGTCGTTGTCATCTACAGCAGTAATCTAGATCTCCTATCGATATCAATATATTAGCCTATAACCCCTCGTTCCCAACCCAATCAAAAACCCCCATTTCCTAATAAGTTAATCGGAGCATGCGAAAATGGGTAGCGCATCATAACCCCATATTTGGCATCTAATCCCCACTGCCTATTCTTAACGTTAAACGACATTTGGTGTACGTTGTGAGGCTATATTAGTGGAGAAAGGGAAAGGGAAAGGATAGGAAAACAAAGCTAATAATACAAGTAAAATAAAGGAAAGCGAAGGAGTCAAAAATTAGATTAAAGTCACGACATAACAGCTCCGTAATCAAGAACGATCTTTCCCTCAGTAACCAATAACATTGCTCAACTCGGACTTACCCAAGCCGCACCAGCTAGAAAATAGAATCCTTACGGACGAAAGCTCGAACGTAAAGTCTTAAACTAGCCTTAAGATTCCCGAATCGTGAAATGAAGGATTATCCTAGACGTTTAGATAGCCTTAATTGGAAACTCCCAATGCGACTTCATGTCATTGTGCCTTACTCCTGCCTACGCGAATATCAAATAGCAATATTAGCATTTCAGATCTTCATATTTACAATCACCTTACCGCACAATCACGTTAGTTTTCACGTACAACGGTTGTACAGGAGGGATTCGGTGATTTCTAATTGCTCCGAGATCTTCTCAAATTTCTTGATACTCCGCAAGGGTTTGAGATGCTATTAGGTATGGGGTAACCATGCAAAAGGTCCGGATTAAACGGTTTAGAGTGGTCAAAGACCCTAATCTCTGAAGACCGTGGACATATTCCGTACCTTTTTTTGATTATTTTATAAGATGATATAATATGATATGATATATTTTGTGTATAAACTTTGACGTCTGCGTGCAAGGTCCAAGGCACATTTAATGATGCGGTGGAGTCCCCCGGTTTCTTCAGCCTTCGATCGTGTGGAGTTGTCTCAATTGCTCGGACCAAGATCAAGGGCTTAACTTGATTCAACGGTCTAGTAAAAGTGTATGTTAGATTCTATCATAGACAGTCTGTCAAGTTTAGTAAAGCTTGAATAAAAGTCAAATCGGCGACCTGTACTTTGCACAATTCTCATCCGCCGTAATATAGATATCAAAAGCACGATACAAATTATGAACTAAAATTCGTACTTTTCCAAAATCGTCAGTAACATGCAGTGTGTCTCTACGTATCTACACCCAATTACCAAGGGCATCAATGTTCACTATACCACACACAGCCGATGCAATCTAGTTGCCAAGCCACAGCACAATTAGCAGTTGCTCAGCCCTTTTAAATCCCGGTACTTTGTCACTGGGAATTCTCGCAGCATCTCCATTCCAATGAAGCACAGCGGGGCATCATGTCAGCACCTTAAAAGATGATTACAGACCAGTAGTTGAGGACAAGATATTCGATGAGACTTGGTATTGCTTGGCTTTCTTGTGCTTACTCATAATGATATCAAGCATGCCACGCATGGAAGCGTGCTCGAATCATCTTCAGCGGTGACAAAGTCATTGTGTGGATTTAAGATATCACATAAGACTTTAAAAAAAAAGGAATTGACTGGATGTTGGAGCTCCGGGTACTTACTTTACTCTAGAACAATGAAGTGATGAAAGGAATGACATGAGATGTTTCGCATGTATCATGTAATCCGCAAAGATATCCTAGAAGCCACGCGGGAAATGGAATAAGATACCCATGAACCATTCTCACGGGGGTGGAGACTTGGGAGAATGGCATTTTCCCACTTTGTAAGAGGAGCCGAAAGTCTGGATCTCGGCGTGTCTGGGGTGGACTGATACACTTTGTTCTCTTACAAGATTGAGGTCATCGAGAACCCACATGTGGAGAGACTCAACGAAATATTATCAAAAGTTTCGGTCATCCACAAACAATATCTTGGGTTCAAAATCATCAAGATCAATAACATTAGTTGAATGCCAGACTTTCTCTAAGAGTAGGCATCTCGGACGAAAGATCCCACTTCTGGAAGCTTGATATGGTAGATTGGAGAGACAAGCCCAGTAGTACTATTGATTCAGGAAGCGTAATTTCCAGCCTCTACGATGAAACTAGTGAACCTCTAATCGTGTCTATGCGATAATCTCAGCTAAGCTCCTTAAACCTCTGTTGAAGTTACAGTATGTGGCAGCCGACTAATTCTCCGAAGTGGCTTTTGGATACCAAGCACGAGCAAGCTTCTGTCAGCGTTGATACGCTGATTGATCCAGGAACAGTCATCACTAGATTTGTAGTCTGGTATGGGTATCTTGCTCTCAGTCTACTCTCTTGGTACTAAAAATGCAGTGGTTCAAAATACGAAGAAGCAAGTACTCTGCCGACGACTAGTGTGGTAATGGAAGCAGACTAGAACAATGAGGGAATTAGAAATAGAAGTATATGTGAAAACTCCTCGTGAGAGTCACTCGGTATTAAGAAAGGGAAACGTCAAGAAGAGAAGGCGGCAGGCAGGGCTCGTAATTGTCAATATTCATAACGGGTTTATCAGGTCGATAAATCCGGATCCAAGACTCGGATATTGTTAATGAAGGGAGGTATTAATTTCGCCATGAAATTTGTAACACTTCGGTCGTAAATCCGATAATCCGTATGGTATTCATTGTCGATCGTTCATGGCAAAGAACGAAATAGTCTTCACCGCAAAGCGTTGTGTAACAGTCTCCTAAATCCGGTCTCGATCGCCCCCATTCTTTAGAAACCCGGTTTAGAACCAACTCGTATAGTCGATCTCGACGCCTTTAAATGCCTAAGATAGTCATTTTATCGTTGTGTTGGAGGTCTAATGATTGCGGAAATCAATACCATTCGTCCTTGTTACGGTACATGATGTTGAAAGCCAACACAACATCATACTTTCGGGTTATTTGGCATCTGTAAAGATGAGAGGGGAGATGGCGACCGGGTAGGGCTGAGCGGTCAATGGTGACATGCGCAACAAGGCCACCTGGGCATCTAATGCGTTCTTCGGTCGTACCGGAATGGACGATGCGAGAATTTGTCCCTTTCGTAACTTGAGCATAAAATTGTGGCACTCCGCTACTGTTTGTCTTTCTCACCGTCGTTGAATCACGACTTCGCTCGCTTAAGCATGAATCTGCGACGATAATTGGTCAAAAAGTGTTTAACAGGGTTTTATATGCTCCATGCAACCAATTTTCCTGCGGTGTGGACTTTAATTGATGGCGGAGAGGCTGGGGTGTCTGTGTGTTCAAGGGTTTGATGTGATAGTGGTGTGGAGTGGTTCCCAAGAAAAATTATGGTAGTATTTGTATTTTACCTTGTTCATCATCGTTTTACCACCCAATCAATGTATTATCTCGTCCCAGGCATCATAGTCATCGGCGGTCGAAATAAATAAACATATGACAAAGCACGTGTACTTCCAGGGCTAGACGTAACACGGCATGGGTATGAGGGTTTTAGATGGGATCAAATCGCAATCAATTGCCTATTGATCAATTATGATAGACGGCGATGACAATTTCAAGATGCTGAAGATATTTCTTGGCTTGATTGGCTTGAATAATATTAACTTGTTTGTAACGCATTAACTCACCACTAGTTGAGACGGAATAATGGAAGGAATTATATTGAACGATAAAGGCCAGTTAGAATATTTAAAGAATATCGCGACATCCGCAACCATTTTCCCGTGGAAATTGGCTAAGTGTTTTCCAAGATAAAAGATGGTTTATTCTGCATGGCGATAGTGATTAAAGCCATCAAAGATACTCTATAGATCAGGTCCATAGGGGATCTTGCCCCCCATTAGTTAACCTAAATTTACGTACATGCTGATCTAAAGCCCCCTTAAACTTGACTTCGTAAACAGTATTCGCTAACTATGGTAAATGCTCAGTATCACATACTATTAGTGCCATAATTAGATATTTCAGCCATGCTAATAATTCGGCGACCTCGAAGAATCTTGTGATTGTTCTTGGGGCAGAAAAATGGCAAAAGGGGAGGGGAAGCAAGACAAGAGCGGGCTCAAAGCCTACTAGTTAGGTGTTAGGTGTGTGATGAGAATGTTTACTCATGGCTTCCGATGTACCAAAATGGAGCCTCCCAGTCCCAGAACAGAAAACTATGCTTCCATTAATACAGACCAAGACTGTTCTCGAGATTGTCAGAAAATGCTTCCGTAATTCGTAACTAATCCAGTGAATAGTGTCCATCGCATTCCGTTATCGTCTATCGGTCTCTAGGTCTTTACTTTGTACTGGGGTGCAATTTCCCTCGAGTCTTCAGGCAACCATTATGAATATGCAACAAAGATACAATCTGGTAACTATCTCCAACCTGGTCATAACGTGCAAATATTTCCCCCAAAGAACGCCAATTTACCATGATTAGATAGATGGGTCCGATTAGATTACCGTCGCCGTTGCTAATTACTAACCATTCGACCTTGCCTTGTTAGTACGGAGTAAACTGAATCATTTACACATCAATCACAGTAGTACTCACTGCATCGTACTTTACTCTATGAGATGAAGATGGATACTGTACCCAGTGTACAAGTGATTAGTTCTCCGTCTATAATTAACATTTACATCATGAGGGAAGGCAGGAGCGAAAAGAATACCTCATAAGGAAAAGTGGAAAAACGTAAATGCAAATGGCTAGGAGCAGTTAGTAGACTGTGTGTTTCGTTCGTTCGTGCGTTCATTTATTCAACGGCATGGTTCATGGTTTGAAAAAGGCTTCAAAATAGGTTTTGGGTTTGTGCTTCATCAACGCCTAATGTGTGCTCATAGGGCTGGCGAGTTGTTAATAGAGTTTGCTTTTTTCTTCTTCTTACTGCTTCACCCCTAGGTACATATTGGCTGATTCTATCTCTGGAATTAGTCAAAATTAATAAATTGTGAAATGTTTCTAAATTTACCTACATTTTCCATCACACACACATCTCTGGATGAATTTCTCCGGTTGGTGGTTGGTGGGTGATGGTTGGATGCTGCTTTACGAGATAGACATTGATCATACTCATTGATATGGCGGAAATCTATTAATGGCCCTTAATTAATCCACATTTCCAATTTAAGATATCTTGATTACGAGATTGGATCTTTAGTACGCCTCATACATGCATGTGGATGAATGTGCCCTTTTTAGGTTTGGACTCGGTGTCTATGGAAGGATGGAGTGTGTGTTTATGTGTTCTGTGGCAGAATCGACTGCCCCAGCTGCACGGCGCACCTCCCGGCCGTTTTTAACAGGGAGCGCAAAGTGGCTTACAAGGGGGGCATGCTGTGCAGGGTATCCAAAGTAATTGCAGGGGATTTCCTCTTCTAGGGTCTTTCAACAGGGTTTCGTCGTTTGTGTTGTAGAGTAGCTGAGCAAGAAGTGCGCCAGGATTCGGGGCCAAGTGGTTTGGAAATTCCGTATAGCTGTGTCAGTTTGGTTATCCCACATTCACATATATATGGAGGAAGCCTACCCAGTGTAAGGCATCTCAAGACCTTGTTGTAACAGAACTTCAGATCCTCCAAGGCTCCTCAGATCAGATTATATCTTCAACTTTTCTGCTTTTGATACTGAATCAGTACACTTTCATCACTTTGAACAAATTATCAACATGTCTCGACACAGCTACACATACTCTACGGCTACTACCGCCAGACAGATGACAACCCACGGCACCAGCAGTGCTTTCAGCAGCTCTGCCAATCCAGATGAAGATTGGACAAAGATCTCTGATCTTGCTGAGCGCAGAAGAATTCAGAATCGTATTGCTCAAAGAAACTACCGTAAGTTATTCATGCGAGATCTCGAATCATAAACAGCCACTGATTCCTTACCTCTAGGCAAGAAGCTCAAGAGACGTCTCGAAGACCTCGAGCGCAGAGCCGGTTCCTCTTCAGCATCTCCACCTCAGGCGCATACGGAGCTTCATCAACAGCCAGAACGCATCAACGAGAATCAACAATACAGAAGAAGCCCAGAACATGTGCAACGACAAGTTTCTCCAAGACTTTTGCCTAGCCAGTACACACCTCCAATGCACAGCGATGACGAGATCATATTTTCTCAAAACTTCGATCGTGATGGATCTAGAACGCCACCTCTATTTACATATCATACATACCCTGCGCCAGAGGATATTTCCTACCCACCATACCCACATTCGCAGCCATACCGCGCAGTTTCCGACAGTGAACGATCAGAGGCATACCAGCATTACATGGCACCAGTACCAGTTACCTTACCTTCCATGATGCATTTCAACAATGCAATCAAGCGAGAACCTGAAGATACCATGAGCCCATACAATATGAGCTACCAAGGCTTGCCAGCGATCGATATTCATTCTCATCACAGTTATGATAATCCTCATGTAAGGCACCCTCAAGCTGCAAAGCCACTTGGACTGGGTCCTAACAGATATATGCAGACGCCACCTTTATCACACTCCTACGAGCATTCAACCACATGCTCCGAGTCCGGATATCAATATCCTACTACTCCTCTTTCTATGCCTCCCTCGCCTCGCATGATGACGCATATATGAGAGAGGGTATCAAAATGACAATTCAGGATATTTGGTTCTTTTGCTTGGGATATGTGAAACAGAGTTCGAAGTGCTCGACACTCGCTTTAGATGGATTGGGCATTGCTTGGAAACGATGGAAGATTTGGAAGGGACAATCAATGGGAGTCAGGAGCGTACGGAGTTTGATTTACTGCCGGTAGAAATGAAGGAACGATCCTAATGTAAATACCCAGTACGATTAGTGTTTTTTCCCTTTCATTCTTTTGTATAGCAAAATTTGAAACGACTTCTCTACACAATTTCTTCCCACTATTCTCAATGCCGCTGTGATGTGTATTCCAAACAATTTTCAGAGGCTTTCATTGCCGTGCACCAAATGCCACCGCTCAGAATAGATGCACTCACAGCCACCAACATACACATATGCTTATTTACACATTGAGATTTGATCTGCGCGGGCACCCGTCTCCATTCCAACAGCTGAGTGATGCGATTCAGACACAAGAGATACGCCATGGGATTGGGGGCCATCATAGTTCGAGTATAGTAATGAAAGGATAAGGCCAGAGCTTCTCGGTCGAAGGATCCGTAACTGACCAGTTTTTTTTTCCTCGTACAACTCGGGTTATGACCGAAATTGGTTCTAATACTAGTATCAAATTGCCGCAGTCGTACGGTTAATGCATGCTTTGTTGTTAATCAACGCTCCTGATCCTTCAAGTGCCAGTGCCAGTGCCAGTGTTACTGTTATTGTTTGTTTTGTTGGTAGCTTGTTGGAAAGCATTTAGAAGTATACCAAGATACCTATCTTAAGTCCGAGTGTAGGTACCTAGGTAGATAGGAGACAGGGCACTAACTAACAAATCTTACCCCCACAATTGCAATTGCTTGATTTAACGCACAGACAATAACACAGTGTAGAAAATCATTAAACGCGCTTAGGTAATAAGGTGATTTCCCAGAGAATCGGTATATATGACACTATGACTGTAAGATATAAATATAGATAAAATTAATATCTGCAAATCTATTGGATAATTTATACGGGAAGAGATTTGGAATTATTACTTACATATCTTGTCTTCAATAGCAAGTAGGTAATTACAGGTAGTAATAATAAATATCTAAAAGCTTGCCTTACAGAGAAGGAGTCTGCTCGTTAGGTTTACAGAACCGAACGGAAGTTCCCTTCCCCTAGTACTAGGTAGTATCTTGAACTTCATCTGACATCAATCGAACCATTGTTACTACCCAACATTACCATTGGCCTTTTATTAGTGCCATCATAATCTAGAAATCATACGTTATCGAAAACACGATATTTCCAAATAGTCTGAGTATTTAAAGATCCAGACAGAGATAATCAGTATCAATTTTGGCAATGGATCTTTTTGGTGGTTCAAAGTAAGCATAAAATCTCTGCAGAAGCATTTTGTCAACCTTTCACTAACACCTTATTTACTAAGACCCTGGTCGGCCCTTGACTGGACCTCAAGTGATGATAGAGTTCGAGGTGGAGCTTCACAATCTTATCTTGAATGTTCCACGCCTTCCTCTATAGCTATATTCAGGGGTACACTGGACATTAAAACCCTGGGAGGTGCAGGTTTTGCATCTCAAAGGACGACTGCAGATCACACTGTAAGTTAGTATAGACGAGGCATGGGTTTTCTCAATTATCCCGGTGTTTCAAGTGAACTCAATAAAGCGCTTAGCGTACACGCCAAACAAGTTGCTTGCTTTCCACACAGATCAAGCTTTATCGTTACATTGGTCCAATAGCACCTGGTAGTTTTATATGGCCTTCTCTGAGCTATTTTCAAAGCTACCTCCGGGGTCTCATTTCAGCTAGAACATCAAACATGCGTGTTGAGAGACAATGGGGGGTTGTCTGTACACGGTCTAGAATACTACATCCGTACAAGGCTTCCAATCCCATTGCACCATCATGAAATTTTGTTCTGCATAAGGCTAGGTACAGAGTTGTATTACTAGTCAGACGCAAGTTTATGTCGTATGGCGGCCGGAAATTACACCTGTTTGTGGAGTTGGATACAGAAGCGCCTTTTCTTCTTCCCAGTAATGACGAATATACATTTTGGGTGATTCTACAAAACCCTCTAGCAGAATTGTATCAACTGGCGGTAGGCTTCACGCTAACAGCTGAATTTGTAGTGGAATCTTTCAGCGTACGATGGAATTCTACTCCATCTAGGAAAGAGCGATCGAAAAATGTACACCTTCATCCTCAAAGATGAATTACTTCCAAAAAGTCCCAATGGAAGAGAACAAAGTACGATTAGTTGGGAGTTTGACTTTAAGGGCCCTGCAAATCATTCATCGATCTCTGTGAAGTGGGCAGATCTGAAACCCACTTATAGGGGACGCGAAAAGAAAGATGCCGTCCCTCTAGATTTGAAAAACATTAAAAGATTTAGTATTATGATGCGAAGGTAATTCTGTCAGTCAAACCATTATCATTCTTACTAACCTTGATAAGCTTTTTCGGCACCCAAGAAGGGGACTTTTCCCTGGATATCATCTCAATATCCGCCGCAAAAGATAAAGAGAACATCGATACACCATATCGAGATGATCCCAATGAGAAAGGTTACACAAATTTGGATTCTAGAAAGGGTGAAGAAACCCCTACAACGCGGCAGAGCTGGATGGCCTGGTTCTTTGGGTGCAATGTATCATAGGAATCGAGGGACCGGTACATACATGATTGGCCTCCACAGTGACTCCGGCGGCAATCGCATCGCGCCACGATATACCCACCCCCGCTTCGCTCCTTGTCCACACGAGGTTCGTCTGAAACACCATGTCAATTCTGGTGATTAGCCAATGAATATTGGATACTACCGGAAGTAAGATGCTTATCCTATCCGGTTTCTTCATGCAACTGCGAAGAGTGATCCACTATTCTTTACAGAGAAAGTCCGTTCAAGATTCCTGACCGGAAGTATAATAGAATATTCTGTACCGCATTTACATCTGCCACAAAATACCTGCGGTTGACAGTTGATGATTGAGACATTGGCTACCTCGGACCGAATTTAATTTGAGCTAGCCATGTTTACACAAGTACGAGGAACCTCCTCATTCCTTCCGGATGTACGGTACTACCCTAAACAAGGCTTTCTCAAAAGAGGGCTTCATTCAGCAGAATTATCCTAGAGTGTCACATGTGTCTTTTTTAATTGCCAAGATGTCAACGCTTTAATCCCTTCATCGCATTTGTTAGCTACATATGTATGCTTCAATGAACCACGTAACTACCATGCTGCAGTGTAGTATTCGTATACACACTGAAATAAGCACTACATAAAGTTCATCCGATTGAATGTCAGGTACCCTACTTTCTTCATTCTAGAAGCAATCTAGTTGTATTACAGTATTACATTGTGTGCGGCACATTTGATTTGAGATCTTACGACTTACTTGTTCACTCGAATGCTATTCCTTCAACCCGTCAACCTTCCAAATCCTGTTTACCGCCATATAGTTTCGAACCTGGTCATACTTAGGAGAAACCCTGTATCCTCGTGCTCTACGCCGCAATACCACCCACACCTACAGTTGACTCCATTTTCCCAATATGTCGACGAACCATTCCTAAAATCATCCCTGACAGCTGAAGGTTCCACGTTTTTCCCTTGTCTAACATCTCATCCACACCCACACTTTTTCTCTCATTCTTATTATACCCATGCAAACTATCGTACCGAGTACATCTTATCTGCCCCATAACGATGATTACTACGATGTATAGTAGCTCGTTTCGTTTCGTCTTGCGCCTTCAGCTTCTTCGCGCGATGTGTCTCAATTGAAAATAATTCTCCACAAACGGCACGCACGGGTAATGGTTATCAATCAATAGAGAAATCCCATATCTGCCAATTCAAATGTACAACAACTTGGGGCCCTGAATCTTTTGTCTCGGGATATACGGCATAGCCCCCAAGAATTTACTGTTTGGATTTTCATTATTTAGATTATATAGATTATTTTACGATGATTCATTCCATACATTTTTTCTTGGTCAAAGCAAGGCTGGTGGAAAGAAAGCGAGTCACTGTGCCTTGCTAAAGACATAGTCTAGATCTCACATAAATTATTATTATCACAATCGTCTCATGCGTTCCAATTGCAATCTCAAAATTTAACATTCATTAAATAATGTGGAGTATCAACTCATACGTTACCTTCCTCCTACTAAACTTTGTTAATTAAACCGCGAGGCACAAAAAACTTCAAGGTTATTTATATCTTCAAGTTTCCCTTTTAGCCTGGTTCTCCGGTTGTACGGATCGTCCTTCAGAATCCAGAGTCTAGACACTTGGGCTCGATACGATTTACCCCAAGGGGACATTTCCCCCATTCTCATGCATACAATTGTCTCCAATTCAAAATCCTACTTCTTGCTTGTCTATTTTCTTCCCTGTGTTTTGTACCGTAGATGAAAACGTACGTACCATACCTATTACCTACTAGGTACTCACTGGTGCTCAACCAAAATTCGATTGGACATCACAGTACCTATACGAGAGCGCCATGCACTCCTCCATCACATGTCCACTCAAACCACGTTTTACTCGGCCCCCATTGCTTTACTCATCTATCTATCGAAGGTTAAATCTTAGATCAACGGCCACCACTTTAAAAATATTCAAACCCCAATTTTGCCAGGATGATCCAAAATTGGAAAACTTCTAGAAACGTTCATTGCATACTTCTGATTACAATAAATATTACAAAGCACATTGATCAGTGTATCGCTGAGTAATAAGTCGATCAGTCTAAAACGAGGTAAGACGGGTATTATTACCTTATCTTCGAACCAGATCGCCTTACCGCTCCAAAGGTTCAGGTACGAACGCGTACACGCGGAGCCATTCATCTGATTCCTTTCAGAACGGTACGAGTCCCATCTGCAAAACACCGCACATCCGTGCAGGTATGAGACGCAGGCTTACGGTACATACTCGATCTTCGAGCCTGAGCAGGCTGGTACAAGTTTGTTCCGGCGCTGAGAATTGGCCATCGGCGCCAGATGGGATTTTATGTGTTTCCTCTTGTTCTTCTGATTATTTTCTTTCTTTTTGTTCCTTCGCGATAATTTGATGCATCGGTAAAGAATTCACAACATGTTTGATGGTGTCGGTGAAGAAGATACGATATGTGGTGCGTTCTCTGTAGACAGATGTCACTTGTAGTACCACAAACAACCACCACAGCTACAGCCGTAAAATACGAAAGTGAGCCGCAGCAAGAAATTCTCCTCTGCAGTTGTCCATAAAAATAGACACAATCCATTTCTCCTTGTCTGATCTAAACTTCCCTATCCCATGACTACATGTACATAACTCTCCATCCCGAGATTCCCAAACCGGAAAAACGCGCGCCGCTTATATCTCTGTGCCACCACACCAACCCGCATACCATACACCATACCCCATCCAAGCCAGCACCCCACGCCCCATTTATACACCAAGCCCTACCATATATATCCTACGTAAGAGAAATACCACTCTACACTCCCCTCCCCTCCCCTTAACACACCACCACCCACCACAGATTTCACACCGCCTTCACTCACTCACCCTACATATTCGCAGCGTACAGTCTTATATATCTCCGACTCGGAAACTTGCTATGTCTTGGGAAGAACGCGAGATGATGACATACTTCGTACATATACGTTTTCTTGTACCATCTACCGTACTCACCAAACAAAGGAGGAATTGAAAAAGAAAACATGATGGATAGCGCCCACCACTACACCACTACCTCCACATATACGTACAGAGCAAACATACAACAGCCATTGTCAGCCAAAAAAGAGGCAGTGTAAGCCATCATTACTCTAGCTATCCTTATCTTCACAAGTAAAACCCCCCGAGAAAATAGATTTCCCCTTAGAGCGAGGGGAAGGCGAATCTCCATACACAACGACTCGTTAAACCCCATAGCTCTATACTTCATTCCATGCATACCCCATATTCTATCCATGTTCCATGCAGAATACATGTATAAGATTTCTTCTATACTGCATGCATTTCAGAATGCAACGTCGGCACATGGCATTTTTTAGAGTTTCTCTGGATAAAGTGTGTATCTGAATGCGAATACCACCCACCTTTCTTACCCATCTTTTCACCCTAACCCCTCTCACTTTTAACCTCATCACCTCTAAATGACAATTTTTGATCATCTTGCTGCCAATTAAAATCATAACTGCAAGCAAAAATCTGCGCCTGGCAAATTTTTAAACGAAGCTTTTGAGTACATCGATTGCATGCACTTTCCCATCGAAGCTTGCTTACCAAAATGAAAGTTTTCCACTAAGCCAGCAGTACATTCGTCTGTGTACCTTTACTAAAGTCGCCTAAACCCTTTTCCCATTTCCCTCGTCCCCCCTTACTCTCCCCCCCCACCC
>PQXN01000388.1:0-27039 GCA_004786275.1 Botryotinia convoluta
TTGGGCATCCCGTCCGCTCTGCCATACACAAGCTTCAGATCGGTGGATTAGTAGTTGGGTGGGTGACCACCAGCGAATCCCCACTGTTGTATGTTTTTGTTTTTTGTCTCTTAGAGAGATGAATTGATTTTGAGGAATGCCAGGAGGAAAGGCAAGGCGGAAAAGGCCAAATTCAGAGTACATAGGAGTCTAAACGATAATTATAGACTATCGTGGGGGTTTTTTGGTAACAAGAATGACGTGTTGGATGTGCTAGGGGAATGGATGATGGCGGTGGTCATAGCTTTTTGAAGTAAAGGTGGATTAGAGTGTAGGAATTGAGTGATGTCAGTTATGAGGAATGAGAGATAAGGAGTCGTGTATGCGTCCACCTCTGGATGGAAAGTTGTTTCTAGATCTGCCGCATGCTAAACAGTAAAGGGGTTTGTACGTATAGTTGACCCGCCCAAATAAGCCGAGTCGGAGTATTTTGCTTGCCGGTATGTCCGAACCACGTGAGGGGAGCATGTATACTGCTTTTGTACACGGAGAATTCGGAATTTATAAAAGTGAGGGCGATCATGCCGGAGAATAGAATGAGCCCCTTCACTTTGTAGACTGTAGGGATAAAATGTTCATTAACGAAGGTTGGAAAGAGTACCGGCTCACGACAACAGTGGGAGCATGGTGTATAGGCTTGACGGAATAAGAAACAACGAGAAATAAACCAGAGCCAGAAAATTCACATATCTTCTGATTGCGAGGAAAATGTAGGATATACCATCAGAGACTGCATCTAGAATGCTGTCAACACTGGCGACAAACATTCTCCTTTGACTTCCATGATGGGGGCAAGTTCCATATATTACCATTTGGTTGCCCGAGTCAAACGAAGCATCTAGAACCATATGTGCTTCGCAAAGCAATGGATATAGCACCAGTGTCAGCCAATGGACATTTTCTTCCGAAAGATTTGTTGCATATCGACATCTTGTCGGTCCCGAAGTTCATCTCATATCTCGCGAGGCGGGCCGTCAGATGCGAAATGATTGGTCGCTTATGACGACGGCGCAGTTGGATATTTCTACATTTGATACTAAAAATTGAGTACATGAAGGAGCTGAACACCAATAAATTAGAATACTGCCTCAGTCTTTGCATTCGGTCCCGACAATGGATATTGCGGTGATTTCCAAGTGGAGGGTTTTGCTTGATGGTTACATGTCGTAACGCAGATTGATCCGAAACGGTCTGCTCTTCCCTCGGAGCCTTCGGTTATTCGACTAATTATATCCTAAATCAGATATTTGCCATATGGAGTAACTTGCTGTACTATACACATCTTTCGCTAGTTCCTTAATCCTGTGAAGTTCCAATGACAAGTCAAGGATTTCTCATTCTCATATACGGATCCATACTTCCACCTCTTGAACCGAAGAAACCCTTTGGTCCCACTCACCCAGTTGAAGCATAAGATTAAAGTTGTCACAAAGATCAAATGCTAAACCAAGCTCCAAATTAGTATCGGCGTACTAGATACATCCACAATAAGGTGGAAAGATTCAGTAATTGCTGCGTATTGGCTGGCGAAGCTGGCACAAAGATTGTACGTTGATTTTGTGTTCGTTGCCAAGATTAATACTGGTAGGCGATCAACAAATCGGAAAAGGAATGTCCGACCCTCCTCATCTCTTTCACCGGTACCGAGATTTTGATGGATATTGTCCGACTTGTCCTGGATGCGATATTGCATCGGGCTAGATAGGTTTTGGGGTAATTTAACAACAGAACGGTTCGCTGGATCATGTGAAGACACAAACGAACTTAAAGAGACGTCCACGTCAATTATTACTACTAGGTAGACCAGTTTCACTTGCTACATTCAAATCTTTTCACATTCAATTACCACCAAATTTCTCTTATGAATACAATGTTGTATTTATTGTCAACCCTTGAATTAAAACTCATCTTATTGTTTTTGGATGAGGGACATAAGCCGACTTGGTTTCCAACTTCCCGGCGGGCTATACAACCAATGACTACTCATTACATTACAGGCTTCAGCCCGAACAGCTTCCAACCTTGTTTTGTTCATCACACGCTCCCACGTATTGATCTCGCCAAGGTCGTCAATCATCTCTGTTATCTTCGTTGTAACAAACTTACATGTTCTCTGATCCATGCTCATGAACATGTCATCGACGAAAAGCCTGAACCAAGCCACAAGACCTTGAGCTTGAGTATGCGATTCGAACGCAGCAAGTTCTAATGAGACGTTTGCGTATGTCTGTTGCAAAATTGCGGCATTGTGATTCATGTATTCATATACTGCCATCATTTCGCCGAGCTTTTCTTGCCTTTCTTCCTGTGAGAGTTCACGCCATGCATTCTTCCCGACAAAGTTCTGAATTGTAGGGTTGTGAAACAAAACTTTCATGTTAAAGATATGTTCCCCAAGACCAAATAGCGCAGTAGGAATATCATGCGAACCAACGATAGTTTGAATGTGATGATTGGTATTGTTGAGCTTGCCCGTCACTGAGCTCACAATCTGTACCAACTTGAATTGATCCCAAACCTCGGGGGCTATTATAGGAAACGAGGGCGTAGAACCAGATTGCAATGTCTTTATGTTGCCTGCTGCCGTATAAATAAATTTGAACAAGATCTCATGCTGAAATATGTGGTCAACGATTCTTTTTTCTGCTTCCTGTGGTTTGAATGTTGAGACTTTGGAGGTATCTTTACTCAGCGCAGAAGTAAACAGCTCCTTTTTCACAAGGTCGGATGGGCCCAGTTTTTCAATATCAAAGATATCACCCGCGGAGACGTTACTCCAGAATTCTCCAAATAAACTCCACAGATATCTTGAGATACCCTTTGTACTCCAGATCGTCATCGTCATCAGCATGGTCTTCATCGTCTTCAAAAAGGCCGTAGCAGGGGTTCACTACATATAAGAATGGGATTTTGCCGTTTGCAGGACCCTCAATGACGGAGGCAACGACATCTGCATCAATCAGAAGAAAGAATTGCAACGTTGGGATAAATTTAGAGGTCGTAGATGAAGCACTGCTAGAAACCCAATAACTATCATCGACCCAAAGATCAGCCACTCTCGGCGTGTCATTAAATCTCCTACCATAGTTAGTTTCTATGTTCCAAAACGCCGAAACATTTGGCCGGAGGCAAGAAAGAAACATACCTTCTCAATCGCCTTTACCCAGTGCTGGTCATGATCTGGCAGTGGCTCAAATCCGGTTGCTGAGTTGTCATTTACTGCTTGGGAAAGATGACGCATATGTGGGAATCGTCGCGTAGTCTGTGGAAAATAAGCGTTGGTGGCATTATACAGACGATGATAGTGTTGAGTGCCGTGGTATGATTGAGGCGTGAGCAGAGCTTGCCGCGTAAACAAAATTTGAGTTGCGCGACGCATTGTAATCGATGGCAAGTATGATAATTCGCAAGATAATGTAAAAAGTGTGCAGCTGAGACTCGAACTAGAAGTGTGACGGGAGGCAAAGACAAGCAAGATTTTAAGAACCTATGAATGTATGAAGACAGAAAGATTATCGGCGCACTTATTCACTGGTTGACGTCGGTTTTCCTGGTGTGTCTACACTTCATCAGGATGCACCGAAAATATCCATCGCTTGCAAGGATAACTTTCTCACAACGGTGCAGATTTTTGGTGTATACATAGACTCGGATACTGTGGCATCGCTTTGCATTCCCACATGAAAAGGAGTCCTTACAAGCTTTCCAAGAATCTACTAAAGAAGCTCCATCACCTACCAAATCCCATCCCTTGACGACTATCGCGTAAGTATAACGTCTCTCTCCATGGATCAATGATGAAGCTCATGGCACACTATTGTGACGACAATATATAGCTTACTGCGAAATGAGCCCGTGCCAGCAATGAATGCTGACGATACAAACATTTGTTGCGCAGAATTCTAGTTGATACAAGCGAAAAATAATTGTGCCTCGGTATTTCTTAAGTTTGGCACGATTCTTGAAATTTTTTATTTCTTGGAAGTCTATTAACCCCCTAACCAACTCGCTAATTGAACCATTGTAATGCTGACCCTCTCCAGCTCCTCCATCCCTGACGTCAACAGCCACTGCATAAACACAGTATAGGCCCTACACACACACACATACTCCATTTGGATACGCTACATCGACATAATCTACTTTCCTCGGGCATCGCTAAATCCTCGACTCAGTCAGGTTTCCAGCACCACCGCTCCCGATTAGGTCGTGTAAGATGGCTACTTATGATGCGTAAGCAGAACCTTCGAGCCATAGCGTGTATGAAGTAGTAAAGAGATCTCTTTTGCTTCACTCGTCTCTAAATTTTACTCTACTTTCCAAAATACAACCTCCAGCAAGACCAAAAAAAACAGGGACATCAAAAATAAATACTCTATTCGATACTCGACATCAAATCAGCTTCTCAATATTTTGAATTCAAATTAAAATCAAGATATCAATAATCAAACAGCTTTTCATTTACTTGAGACTTATTGGTGTCTTGTATGTATGGTTTTGCTTGAGTGATTTGTGTACTGCTTTTCTCATCCACATCTAGATGATGTCTTCCTCTTCTAGTTGATGAAACTGTGATGTGCGCGCATGCACTAACTGGGACTTTGGCAAGAACTTGCACCAAATCCACAGCATCTATTTGGCTCTGCCATCTTTGCCAACGAATTCTCCTACCTTTTAGACAACAGAGTACAAAAGCATTCACACCATAAGGTCTTATGAAACATTAATGATCGAGAAGAAAGCGATCTCATATTTTTATACTATTTTTGATCTAATACGAGATGTTTTCTAGTTAAAACTAGCTACAGAGAACAATCTAGTCATGAAAGAAGGAACGCAAGTTAAAAGCACATACAAATCCTAGCCTTCATCTCTTCGTCAGATGGACATGGAAATGTGAAGCAATCTATAATGCCATCCATCCAGCCTCACTCAACCCTCAGTCTAATTCATGGCAATGCCACCCAATTTTTTCATAAAATAAAAGAGAAAGAAAGATCAGATTACAGAAGAATTTTTGAAAGGGTGCGCAGAAATCACGTAAGACAATTCTACCCCTCCCTACCCTTTTTAAGAGAACCAAAACGCCAAAACGACCATGGGATGAATATACGTGTTTTCGTCGTCATCAAAGATGATTATCGATAGTCGTGGCTGTTATAACTCCGTTTCGATCGATCGGGATAAGACATCTTACCAACGTCTGCCTCCACCTAAAGGAGCAGCGTTAGAAGATGAAAAATTGCCTACCAGCAGCTCTGTTAGTCCCATCGTTTGATGGAACAAGGAAGAGTATGAAGGTAGGAGGATTTAGAATAACTTACCTCCGCCACCACGTCCACGGCCACCGCCGTAGCCACGTCCACCATAACCTCTACCTCCGCCACCACCTCCATATCTGGTCATCTCAGCAAGGCGAGGATCAATGACCTGCTTAGCTTCAGTGAGAACGTTCACGAGATCACGAGCCTGCTTTTGATCTAGGGGATATTGTTAGCCAATGTAAACCTCAAAGCGGACGGGAGACATACTGTCAGTGGTGAAGAGAGTGATTGCGGTTCCCTTCTGTCCAGCACGACCTGTACGACCAATACGATGGATATAATCCTCCGAATTGTTAGGGTAGTCATAGTTGAACACATGGGTAATGTTTCGGACATCTTCATTGATGGGTTAGCAAGAACAGAAAAAATTGGTATAGCAACGGTCCAGGGCGGCTCATGAAGAAGCTGCATTTGACTGCATCCAATACTCTCTCGGCGACTGGCATGAAACTGTCCAATGCGGCTTATGCCAGGGTAGGTGATCCAACACATCCAGGCTCTCTGGGATGGGAGTCTTGGAGACAGCTTGATCAAGTCAAGAAATGCCAATTCCATATCTGGTACCTGTTAAAGTACTGTCGAGTTTGGAATTACGAGCGCAGCACGGTTATGCTACACTTAAGGATCCAAGACACCCTAGAATTAGAGAACCGAAAGACACGATAGGGCCCGGGCAATATAACGCAATCTAGGAAGCGCCGAAGCGTCGAGAGTAAAGCACCACTAAAAAGGCTACTGAACGTTGCTGTGAGGGGGAAGGGGGTTTTAATCATACCAATACCACGCGAAGCTACATCAGTAGCAACCATGATCGGGCTCTTGCCAGTCTTAAATTCATTCAATACCCAATCACGCTCATTTTGTTGCTTGTCACCGTGAATAGCTAAATATTGTTAGTAATGCTCACATGGAGGTTCACAATAGTACTTACAGAGCGCAGGCCATCCATCTTGTCTAAGGAAGCGGGTAATATCGTCAGCAACACGCTTGGTTCCTGTGAAGATCAAAATCTTGTTATCCTTATCTTCCATAATCTTTTCCAAATGTTTGGTCATCTTATCGCGCTTCTCGAATTCAGAAACAACTTCGACGATTTGAGTAATTCTGTGGTTAGCAGAGAGCTCCAAGGAACCAATGTTGACTTGAATGAATTCATTCAAGTAATCAGAGGCAAGGGCTCTAACTTCCTTTGGCCAGGTAGCAGACCACATGCAAGTTTGTCTATCTGGTCTGATCTGTCCAAGAATCTTACGGATTTGTGGCTCGAAACCCATGTCCAACATACGATCGGCCTCGTCGAGAACAAGGTATGTAACACGACGGAGGTTAGTCTTGCCAGACTCGATCATATCAATGAGACGACCTGGGGTGGCAATACAGACCTCAACACCCTTGGCGAGATCGCGGATTTGACCACCCTTAGGAACACCTCCGTAAACGCAAGTGTTGCGAATACGGGAAGACTTTCCGAACTTGGTGATTTCTTGTTGAATTTGAACAGCCAACTCACGAGTAGGTGCAAGGACCAAGACAATTGGACCGTCGCCAGGAGCGAGAAGTGGTTGTGCGTTGATGTGTACGATAGCTGGAAGACAGTAGGTGAGGGTCTTTCCGGAACCGGTCTCGGCAATACCAACAACATCACGTCCGGAGAGAGCCATAGGCCAACCTTGAGATTGAATTGGAGTAGGCGCTGGGAAACCTTGGGCCTTGACTTCGGTCATGACGTATGCAGGGAATCCAGCCTCATCGAAGGTCTCGACGGGTTTTGGAATGTTTGGGCCTTGAACGGCAATGTTGTGCTGAGCTCTGAATTTGGCAACATCTTCTTCTGAACGAGCAGCAACGACTGGATCCTCCTTGTAGAAAGATTTCTCGAACTTTGGCATGGTGTTGAGATCTGCGTATAGAAGTTAGCATTCTATTTTGCAGAATATTCATCAACAGCTTCTCAAACTTACCCCAGTTTTGCTTTTGGAGGTTAGCACCAAGGTTGTTCATGCGGTCTCCACCAGCACCACCACCGCCGTATCCACCGCCTCCTCCGTATCCACCACCACCTCCTCCAGAGTAGCCGTTGACATTTCCACCACCACCTCCGCCGCCTGTGAAGATTGTTAGTGATGATTCTAATTGAGTGAAAATTTGTTTGCATACCTCTGCCACCTCCGTAACCACCTCCAGAGTATCCATTAGATCCACTATAAATTACACGTCAGTAAATATCAGCAAGTCGGAATGAATGAATGAAATAAGATGGTGCTACATTGTGGTCGCAATGAGAGATTAGACTTCGGCTCCAAAGCGAAACGCTAGCCTTAGCCTTATCTCCCACACACTCAACACAATGCAACGCGATGCGCGAAAACTTATCAACAATATCTAAACTCGTAGGTTTTTGCATACCCATTTGAATATCCATTGGAGTAAGAGTTGCCTCTGCCATATGAGGAATCTCCATTTCCGTACCCGTTACCGCCACCACGGCCGCCGCCACCATATCCTCCTCCATATGACATATTTGCGATAGTTTTTGAGAGTGAGAAATTGAAAGAGTGTGTGAATTTATGATGGTGATTTGAAATTCGCTTTGATGATTACTGCAAAAATGACTTCTTGGGTTGATGAGAAGAAGTCTGGCAGATGAAATTATTGTTGTTGATGAGAAGAAGTCAAAAAGTAATGGAAAGTGAGAAAGAAGAGGTTTGAGTAAAAAAAAGTAGAATGGAAACTACGCTATATTCTTTTGGGATTAGCATGAGATACGTGTGACTAGGCCCAATCAAGATTTAGCGTTATCCATTTTTCTTGTTCTTGGACCCTGAAATATAAGATCTTGTCTCCAATTAAATTTTTCTTTTTCTTTCAGCCAATCAAAACAATCAGATTGTTCCAAAATACTGTAAATCTCTGAATGCAATTTTTCTTTCTCTATCCCTCTTACTGGGTACATCCACGTCTGAAAGCTTTTTTACCGTCGTTACTATCTACTACTCCGTACTTTGTACGTACCTTAAAGCTACCTACTGCGGACCCGGTACTGTACCTTGAAGATTCTACATTTCAATTTTTCCCTCCACCGCCACCCATGTCCCAGAATCCTGTCTCCATCTGTAAGGCAATTAGTAAATGTTTTATGTGTACCTCTCTCGCCTCTGTATTGTTTCTAAGGCTTTCTCTGTGCTGCACGGTAGGTATTCCTCTTACGCCCGTTGTCTAGGTGTGTTTGCTACCCCCATGTTACAACGCAGACAGGTTCCAGGTCAAGGGAAGCGTATGGAAGTACGCAGCTTTTCGATCTCTGAAAAAAGGTATTCCAACTAGTTAAAAGATGCTTACCTTTGTTGCATGAACAAATATTTTGCCCAATTCCTCTATCCTATTGGGTGACTGCAGCAGAGCATGTTTTTCAAGCAAAGCTGCCCAAATGGTCAATACTGTCCAATCCCCATGAGTTGTAGGGTTATTTTGTCACATACCTGATCCAACTTTCACTGCTTCCGTATAATCGTCTGCAACATAATTTTCTATCCATTTCCAATAAATATTTCCTTCCCGTTTTGTCTTCGGGTCTGCATGTAATCGTTTTGCTATCTCCCCGTAGCCGATAAGGCAAGGCGCCATGGATATTTGAAGAGCCAACCAGTCCTCAGATTGTCCGATATCAAGAACATACCTATCACTTTTCAGTATACCATTGCTATCGAGGGAAAAAGATTCATGTACCTTGTGTATGCTGTGCATGCTATTTCGGTACTGTCAAAATTAACTCAATTTGTCAATGCGAAGAAGCTTACCTTGGCTTTCTTCACAAGCTTCTATCTCTGCTTTCGTCATACCAAAACCCTCGCAATAATTGATATGCAGCGCCATCTCCCGGTGAATGTGAAGTACGATACCTGCAGACTGTATTGAAAGTTAGCACACACCATGTCCAAGAAGGGTCTAGATTCATACTGCAGCAATGCCTTCCATAGTTTTGGCTTTGTACGAAGCTAAAGCAGTAGCCCTAGCAAATTGCACCTGTAACTTGTTAGACCGGATAGATAAAAGTTTCAGTGCTCTGACAGACAAGATAAAGATAGTCTTGAATAAGGTAGTACTTGAATGACTCCAGTGGTAAGGTCCCGTCTCCAAGTCCTTTAACAAATGCATGCTCAGTATGGTCTCGCCAAGCTTCTTTGACATCCGGTCTGTCCAGAAGGTATTCCACAAAGTGACCCCTGCAATGATCAATTCAGGAACTTAGCATCACTTGGGAAGAGAGACTTACGGAGCGAAAGGTAAGGTGTAAGTCGAATGGAAATGATTAATCGGACCATTACCCTTCCCCAAATCTGGCGCTGTTCGTATTCCTGCTTCAATGTATCGGCAAGCACTTCTCACAGCTTGTACCACGGGTAGTCCATTCGCAATGTTCGAAGCAATGGCGGCTACTCCCATTTAGCTTCTGTTTCACCAGGTAACATGAATAAACTCACAGGCCATCGAACATCCCGTTCCATGGGTATTCCGCGATTTTTGATACCTAGTCCGGATTTCTGTGATGACTCCCTCTCCGTACAAAATATCAACCATGAGTTCTTTTTCCTCCTCCTTAGTCGCTACTGTTCCATCTTTCTGTAAAGGCAGATGACCTCCTTTCACTAATACATATTTCGGGCCTAGCGATTGTACTGATTTCGCTATCTCTTTCAAGTCATCCAAGTTCTTAGGTTCTTCGACAAACTTGCCAGCGTCGGAAAGGAGTAGTTGCGCTTCAGGCACATTGGGTGTGAGAACCGTAGTATAGGGAAGTAGAAGTTCTCGTAGCTGGCGGATTGCTGTAGAAGGCAAAAGCTGTGACCCGCTTGTAGAGGCCATTACCTTTCGGATGTCAGACAACTTGTACATCGTTTTTGGGAAAATGAACGCACAGGGTCAACGATCAAAGATTTCACGTGATGTCTTTTTAATGCTTTTGCCACCACTTCTACTGTCTCACCAGATGCTAGCATACCTTAACATAACGTCAGTATCTAGGCTATCCGGATTCATGATCATCTCATCGTCAATTTAGATATAAGTATCGGGTAATTTACCAGTTTTCACTACATCAACCCCCACATCCCCAACCGACACATCAATCAACTTCCCAACAAACTCGGCAGGAACATAATGAATATCCTCAACACCCAGAGTGTTTTGAGCCGTCAAGGCTGTTGTAGCAGTCATAGCATAGCATCCATGTGCAGCAATCACTTTTTGGTCGGCTTCAATTCCGCTGAGATGATAACTATTAGTCTGTGGCGGGGTAAGATTGCGGAAGGGGAGGATGCCGGAATACTAACGCTCCACCGGAACTATCAGAACCCGCGATGACGAGCACACGTCCTACTCCCATAATGAAATTGGTGATGTGAAGAAAATTGTTTATAATTCGCGAGAGAGCAATATCGATTGGGAATCACTAGTCACTAAGATGCTAGGATGCAGTGCCATTATGTAATCGGCCCTAGCCGAAACTCAACCCTCAATCTTTACCACGTGAGAATCTTTGAAATTTCGTTACGATTTGAAGGAATTAAGTAGAATCAAGATTTTAAGTGGTGACACTTATGAATTTAATCTAGTTAAATTTTACAATGTCAAAAACCAGTGTCCAAGATGAAGATAAAGAATATTCGCTAAAATAATATGAAAACAACTTCCCCCCTCCAAGACCCATCCTGTGTTGCTACTAGCATCCAGCCCAATGAACAGGTCTCGTGGCTTCTATAATAAATGCCCGTCCCAGTTTGACGTATAGAAAACCGTTTTGAGGTCTAAGTACGATGAGATGTAGGTAATCTAGCAGGATCATGTGCTTCCTGCATAGATTGAGGAGGCGACGAGTTATCGTGGAAGTAGGATCCTTCCGTGCTTGACTTCTCCCTGATTACTGAGGCTCCAGATCCATCCATACCACTGCCACGACGCCCTCTGATTTTCACTGTTGCAAAAAGAATGACTGCTACCCACAGAACCCACACAAACCCCGCGATCACGCCGTATGCGATCTCCCCCTTTTTACTATTGTCAGCTAACCTCAGACCCAAACCACCGTTGATGATACCAAGAGTAATAACCGCACGACCCCACCAAACATGGGGATAAGTTGCAACATTGGGACCACCACGACGCTTATATAACATGTGGTGTATCAATCCAGTGATAGGCTGGAGTAGTAAGCATCCGGCCACAACAAGGCCGATTATTGAGTGAGCGCTGCCGAGGACATTAGATATGTATGCAATCCATACCCCCATTCCAAGTGACGCAAGTACGATTATATAAGCGCCAACCATCCAGCCGGCATGGAGCCATAGCAAATTACGGAAATTAAAGATCCTAATCGCGATCGCACCTGAAGGGAAGAGAATGACGTAGGCAAGGGCACCCAAAACGCCATGTGCGATGGCCACTCTCGATATGTCAGATGGCCCAGTCGCAGCATCACTAGCGCCAGAGGATGTTTGGCTGGGCGAAGAAACGGATCCAGCCGTCAAAAATGGGTTTGTGCTTTCCCCGCCGGTGGCTGTCTGTAAATTCAAACTGGCTACTCCGTATGCGTCATGAAAATCGATGTCTGCATCAACACTGTTGGATGATAATGCAGCGCCGCTCCTATAGGCCCAAATCCACACCGAGGAAGAATCAGTGAAGCTCATAGATCCACCGCTCCAGCTATCACAATTTGAACCTGCCCGAATGGTTAGAATAGGTGCCAGATAGTTTTAATTCCGAACATACATCTAAAATTAGCTACCATTTGACCATTTATTATACCAGAACCATCCAGTAAAGTGACCTGAGCAGAAGTGTCGGAATTTGGCTCTACATGCCCAACACCGAGCCTAGGACTGATTGTGACATTGCTCCCAGTCGAATTGGCGTACATTACAAAAATGTTGGCACCTCTCATAGCGGATCCTTGTCCAATGCCTATCCAAGACATTGTATCTGGTCCACTCATCTGTATATATATATCTCCTGAGCCACTCGAAGCAGTCGAAGCTGGTATGTTGACGGCAAAGCATACATCACCCGTACAGTAGGAGACATTCTGAGCGGATATTATCGATGCTAATCGATTAGTGGTGACTGTAGAAGCAGGGGAAATATCACTCACAAGCCAGAATAGCACCAGCCAAAAAGCGTGAAAGAAACATCATTGAATTTATGTGCAGTTGATTTACTGAACAGGACAAAACCTATGAAACAATGAAGGAAGTATAACGGTTTATATGTTCGTTAGCACTAGCTCCTCTAGTAGGGTTAATCAAGACTACTTTGGTGCGGGGTAATATGGTAAAACTTAAAGATAAGTGACATATCAAGACAGCCACACAGCCTCGCTTGACAAGAGCATAAGAAGCTAACCAAGAGATAACATAACCGCGTGGTCTTCCCAAAACATGTCTTTGAGGAACCATTATTTGTATTGGGAACGAAGAATGAAGGCGTCGACGAACGCAGAATCATGCCTCGAGAATTTGAAGATAGAGATGGTCCTCTGTGACATCCGGATGACGTTACAGTGACACCAGAGGCTTTTGTAGAAACTCGAAGGTCAAGCAGGCCAAGGTGTGGACAAGAGGAAAACGGGAAGAAGTTCTTCGGGATCATAACTTGACTTGTAATCTAGAACCTACAAGCTCAAACTCAAATTGTATAGAAAACCCAACAGCTTCAAGAAGCACTAATCGCTAGCTTAGCGATGTTCTCATATGCATGAGGTGCCGTATTTATTTAAACTGGGTTGTAGTAAGCAGGTGTAACAAATTTAAGCATTTTTAAGCATTTTTAAGCTCCAATTAGATCACTTTTAACTGGGGCAAATCGATTGAAAGATAGAAAGCGTACCCCAGTTTACCAAATGAATGGGTATGTGAAGAGTGATGTTGGTGATCGTATCATGTCGGTAGCGAAATGGGTTCCTGCATTTCACGGCGAAACAATGTTTTGATGTGACATGTCAACTTCATCATGAACTCAATTTTCGGATGATCGATTACCAAGCGTGGCTGTCAACGTAACCGGGGATAACTCCATACATACCTTATTTAGCCAAGGTGTGGACACACGAGGTGATTCGGACTCTCCCCTTGCCGGCATTGTTGGCATTGGGATTCGAAGGCTGAGTGACATTGAACTACATAGAAGCTTCAGATAGTAACACAACAAGAGAATTACAATTCGGCGGTCTGGGTTTGTCCCGTCGACAAACGTGGGAGAGGCAGTGCAGTACGGTAGCCAAGATGAAGCTACTTGGCACCATCACGACGATTGGCTCGTCAATCTCTCGATTGTGGTCACCGTAATTTTTGCACTGCAACTACCTACTTCCATAACTCTTCGGGACGTCAATGGAGTACCCAATGTACATTTGATAGTAAGACTATCTTAGGATGTGATATGTGATCGTAAAGTTATTGGAAAGGAAAATTCCATAGGAATTAAGTGATCATGGATATAGGAAATCTTTCGAAAAGAACGATAGGAAGAGATGGCTCAAACATGAGACGAGAGCTCAAATGCACCAATCAAGTTGAGAGTTGCTGGCTATTGTTACCATCCCAATACTCCAGAAAAGTATATTCACTTTCTAATTAAGTTATTGTACCTGTTCAAGTGAATTTCTAGGGCGAAACCTCTCTTACCATTGCCTTTTTGATTATTGATGCAGGCCTTGACCATCACTGCGCACCCTGTCTATACCTCAACAATGCGTCGTGCTCTCCAAGCAGTGCTCTCTCGATCAGCTCTGACATTGCCTCAATCATCTCGCATGTTTATCCCCATTATTCTCATTGTGTTTTGAACAGGCTTCTCTATTCAACCTCGCGGCAACTACTCCCGCAGAAGCCCACCACGTTCAGCATAGCCTATCCTACCCCTGCGCATGATTCGAGCCCAAATCTCGAATACGATGGACACTGGGTCAAATTGATCAAAGACGTGGTTGGAGGACAATCTGCTTCATTTTCTCCTGTGAATTGTACTGGCTCGGTGGCCTACCGTACATGTTACAATGCATGCAACTCTACTCGCTGGGATCTATTTCGACAAAAGTTTGATACGCTTATTCTGAAGAAGTGGGAAGCACAAGCGAAACATGGTGTAGATCCAGATGGTACTAAATTCCTATGGAAAGTGTGGTGATTTGAGGCGGAGGAGGGTGCAGATATGCTCATTTTGAACCGGTATGATTTTCGCTGTTTCGTCAGACCGGATGCGTTGGATCCCACAATACAGATGCTGACTATTGTGAAGCAAGTTTGCAGATGTTCCTGGTATTGGAGATAGCGATTCACCTTACAATATGGACCCTGACTTGAACCCAACCCATGCTTTCTTCCTCCTAGTTGATGAGGAGGTCATTGCATCCGTTCTGGAAGGACCAGGGAAAGGCGAAATTCCATTTGTCTATGTTGTAGACACTCGATACTGGCCGCCAAAAGACTGTGAAGATGAGTACTATGAGGATGAGTATTACAAGAGATATCTCAAAGTTACCGTGTGATTATTCGGGGAATGTTGGTGTTATGTATCCATGGGAGATGTTGGGATGGAGCAGCTGACACCTTCAGACCGTGTGAGCAAGGATATGTATAGCGAATGCATTACGTGAAGCACCCGGCAGAAGTCGATATTTGGGTGAGCGAGTTCCCAATCTGTGGGTAAATCTTAATAATAAATGCGATAAAGGAGTGTGTAAGGATTATATTCGAATTCTGGGTTTGTTCCTCTCTAGTATCTGCTTCTCGAAGTCATCAATGCATACTACTCACCTCTTTCAAACTCTTCAATCTACTTATGCCTCCTTATCTACTAATCCGCCTGCTGATCAGAGACCAATGTACCACTTTAGTCATATACCCCTCTCATTCTCTCTCGAAATTCATTCCTCTCAACACAAACCCCACTTCAATATACATCTCTTCTAAAGTACACTCCCTTCAACATACCTACCACCAGATACACCTCGCTCTCCCCCAACCTATCTCCACAGAAATCTCTCATCAACTCCCCATCAACTTTTTATCAATTCTCCATCCATCCCCTTCCACACCTTTACAATCCAGTTTACAATCCATCTCCATAACCCATCTTAGAGTCCAACAATCAATTAAACCACGATCTCCCACCCAAACCCAAGCCACAAGCATGAGAGATAGAAAGACAAAACCCCACGGGATAATTGAAGAAAAATATTATAAAAATTTAGATACAACTAAGAAAGAAGAGGTGAAAGATGCAAGAGAATAGAAGGGAGAGGGGAGAAAGGAAGGAGTACATATTGATGTCTGATTGAATTTACACCCCATCCCATCCTATTTCATCCAGTCTCCATCCCAAACTCCCAAACTCCCAAACTCCTATAAAACGCAAAAATTCACGGAGAAAACTTCGACATCAATACTAGTGATTAGTACTTAACCATAAACAACCCAGTTCAATCTCCTACCGCTTGAACAACCTACATATGTGCCTACACATACACAACTTCATTCTCCACACCTCAAATAACCCCCGTCTATTTAGCACCCACTCGCCACTCACCTCTTCCACTCACCCTCACCTCTCTACACTCCTCCTTTATCTTCCTCAAGTACGCCTCAAGTATACTATCTACTCCCCCTTCTCTCACTCGATCTTTCCTTCCCTCGCCTCTAATATCCACACTCTCTTACCTTCCTCCAGTACCCGCCCATTTATACATCCATGCACCCCATCTCCTCCCTCCAGTACCTACTCATCCACCTACTTCCCTTCCCCTTTCCCTCTCCTTGAGCCCCCCCTACAGTCCCTCCACCGCCTCCCCCTTCTGCCTTCATCTTCCACCTCCATAAAATAACAGAACCAATCCATCCCATCCCAGCCCCCAAAGAAAAAGAATAATAACAACAACAACAGAAAGCACAATCCATATGCCATCCCAATCTCCATCTCCATTATCTTCCTTATCCCCGTCCACATCCCTATCCCTCTCCACCAATCCCAAACAAACCCTTTCAACCTTTTAAACTCCTTTGAATACCCAAAGACACTCAAGACATCCATCCATCCATCCACCCAAAAACATAAAAGCCCTTCAAACCCTACACCCTTACCCCCTCCACCTCCTCCCAGCCCTTAAAACCCCACCCTCCACACTGCACCCATCCATCCAAGACATTCCCAAACCCTCATCTATTTCATCCCATCCCATCCCATCTCATCTCATCTCGTATCAAACAAACAAACAAACAAACAACCCACACACCAAATCTAGGTATCCAATCTATTCATAGTATCAAAACCAAATCAAAAATATATGAACCCCCTTCTCTTCCCCCATACAACTCCCGAAACTCAAAACATCAGACGAACCATCCAAACCAAAATCAAAATCACAACCCCCCGGCCACTCCACTCCACTCCACCTCGTTTCTCGTTTCTCGTTTCTCGTTTCGTTTGATCTACCCGTTCCAAGTTTCGTTTTAATTCAAATTTACGAAGATTCACCATCTATCTGATTCACCGTCTATCTATCTATCTGACTGATTGACTGATTGATTGACATCTGACAAATGCACATACATGCATGCATGTCTAGATTCACCTCCAAAACACAAATTCACATCCAAATTCACATCACATCAAATTTTCACAACCAAAACACAAATTTTCACATCCAAAACACAAATTTTCACATCCAAAACACAACCCCAAATCTCACAATCCCAAGTTTCACAAAAAAACACACATCAAAAAATTTCAATAAAAGAAACATTAAGATCATTCATTAATCTCATCATAAACTTAAAAAATTTAAGTCCTTAAGTAGGTAATTTCTCTCTCTCTGTATGTGTGTGTGGTCTTATTTCCACATATATGCGTAACTTTGTAAACCTGCCTTTTCTTCACTTCCCAAGAATTAGATAGGCAGACAAAAATGAAAATGAAAAAGGTTGAAAAGAAAAAAAAAGATGAAAAAGGAAAATCAGAAAGGAAAAACAAAGAACAAAAGCCATTTAAATGAACAGGCGCTCTCATAATTTGAAGAAAATTACGTAGAATACATTAAGTACAATTATCTTGATCTTGATCTCTTAGCTTGTTCGAGAAAGAGGTTTCTTTATGTTCCACTCCCTTACCTCGAAAAATAGGTAGGGTAGGTAGGTTGTGTGAATATTTCCTTTTTTTCTTTCCAGTTCCAACCTACAAAAAGAAATTGGTCCACCACGAATTCTAACGAGAAGGGTATCGAGGTACATGTACGAACGACGCCAGTTGCCCTAAATCCTGCCTTGATAACACCTTGCTTTGCCGTTCATAAAGTCGATTGGGGTAATGGGGGAAACAATTGTCGATGAGCCGGTTCGAAAGAGAAAACTTTGTTGTTATTATGTAACTGAATAGAGTTCGAGGAGACGATATCATTTACATCATTGCGTGATGATGAAACGTTGAAGGTAGAAAGGAATTTTATATGCAAGATGAATGTATGAGGATCCTCCGTATGTTCATGTGATTTTGGGAGTTAGGTCCAGACAGAAAGAAAAGACAGCAAAGTCATAAGAAGATTTATGACCAGCTCTCCTTCTCCTTCAAGCCACCGATGCGATCCATATCGATGGATTGAAATCTGGTTCCTCCAGTTTCCTTTTCGTAAGCGGGTAGTTGATCCTGTTCCTTCAAAGGCTCAAGGCCAACACCAGTTTCTCCGACACGAACAACAACTACACGACCGCTTTTCTTGTGTCCAGTAGATTCATCATGCTCATCGGGGAACGTGATGCGAATTTCAGGAACGTCTTCGGGTGAGAGTGGTGCACGGTCGGAGTCCATCATGGATGATTTTTCGTCATAGACATGAATGGTGGAGCCGCGGCCACCATAGGGCGTAGCCGTAATAGTCAATCGGCGGTGGTTTGATCTTGGTTGCTCGTTATGTAAAGGCAATTGCTGACGAGCAACGGCTCTGTTACGTCGAAGCTTGCGCACAATGTATAAAGCACCCGTTAAACAAAGTCCGATGAATACCAAGATCATCAGGGCAATAAGAAGATCAACCATTGAGTTTGACATGGTGGTAGTTGAAGAGTCGTCACGGACGTTGAGAATGGATCTAGTTTTGAGCATTGATATCGAATCCATGATTATGTAAATGAATGAATGGTATGGTAAATATTATTGCGTCGAGTTGTCGTTTAATGGGTCGTAATTGGGTATCGATGTCATGCACACAATAGCAAAAATCGGAGAAGGTATTGACGTTGATTATGGCTATGGCTATATCGCATGATAATGTTAGTCCTTGTTATTAGATTGAATGGGTCAAGATAGATTGAAGCTTTTCATCTTCATTGAATCTCCAAAGTCAAATCCCCATGTGTGTAGATACTCGAATTTGCGACAGGATAGTATGTATGTAGCACACCTCGATCCTCCTCCATTCACCACCTCATAACAACAACACTTATAACCACCACCAGAAAAGAAGATGAACAACTTACACAAAGAGTAAGAGGTTCCAAACAAGACAAGAGCAACAATCAACTGCTACCAAGGTAATGAATGATTGGAGTAATATTCGCTGAATCTCCTAAGATTTTAATTTATTGATCTCTTCCAGAACTGAATTTGGGCTGGACCTTTCGAAAGAATGGACGGTTAAAATCAACTAAAAAGAGTGAAGTTGATTAAAACCTATGAAGGAGTGAGTATATGGAGGTAGTTGTTGTTCAAAAAGAATGTGGATATCCCGAAGGAAGGAGCGTTTATTTGTTGTTGTTGTTGTCTTGTCTCTTGTTATTAAAGCCTTTGGGAAGAATTGTCGATACTTTCTTCAAGTTGTATTATGAAGAGAGATGGAAGGAAGGTTGAGGTGGAGGATAAAGAAGGTAAGGTAAGGTAAGGTAAAGGAATTAAAAAAGAAGAGGAAAGGAGGGAAGGGGAAAGATGAAAAAGAGAAATTGTGCAAGCGTAAATATAATAAGTGTAACAAGTGTAATAAGTGAATAATAAGTGTAAGTAGATAAATAAGTGTAAATGTAAAGTGTGTAAGCCTCGTTTTTTCTTTCCTTAGTACTCCGTAACTTAACTATCTATATTATCTATCTACCCAGTAACAACCAAACCCCGACATGAACATGAACATAAATGACAAGCTTAGAACCAATCATTACCAATAAATACTACGGAGTAATTCACTCTTTTGAACCTTCTTTTCTTAGTAACAATCCATGTCATCCAAAGTCAATTCAAGTCAATTCAAGTCAAGTCAAGTCAAGTCAAATTCCACCCTATTCCATTCATAAAAAAATAATCACAAATTGCCTAGGTAGTTAGATCTATATCTAACGGCTTAGAAACTTGCTTGCTTGATTGACTGCTTGAATGCTTGAATGAATGCTTGCTTGCTTGCTTGCTTGAATGCTTGAATGCTTGAATGAATGCTTGCTTGCGTGCTTAAAGTTACTTTGGATAAAAACGGGAAAATCGAACCGTGCAATTTGTACATACAGAGTAGACTTGACTTGACTTGGATTGCAGACTGCAGACTGCAGTTCGTACCTGCTTTGAAGAGATCCACACACATCCACTCATCCACCCATAACAGTGGATCCATCTGTTCCTAGTCTAGAACTCATTTGAACAATTCATTTAAACAAAAACGGTCTTGAATCGTGCGTGATTGGTGCATGGAGCGCTGGTGGAGTCATGGACATCATAAGGAAAAAGGGACAAAAAGGGACGAAAGTAACATTTAATCTGCATGCAGCCAATGAAATCCTCACATCGTTCTCGTTAAGGTTGCATATGTGCTTCAATTTACCATATCGTACCTACCTACCTACCTACAGAATACTCCACCGAACAACATCCATCAACTTGCATGGGACCTGGCAACAAGGACAAATTTTAAAATGAGATATTTCCCACTTTGTTCCTACCGGGGAATCTGGGAAGGACGTGGGAGATTTGGGGATTCCTTTTTCACTGCCTTCTTCACTGCCTTGTTTCTTCATTCATTCATCCATCCATCCATCCATCCATCCATCCATCTAATCATCTAATCTCGAAATCTCCAAGAAAGAAAGAAGGAGAAGAAAAGAAAATCAAACTTCCGAAGTTTATGTCGGTGTAGTAGTAAATACTAAATATCTAGTTATACGAAGTCTCCAGAGGAAATCTTGTACATCGTAATGATGTTTCTATTCATAGACGCAACTAGTGAACACTATTTACAATTTGTATCTCCTTGCCTACTAGGTATCCCCAAAAGCGTACCCAGAGAGAAGATCACAAAGATACAAATGATTTTTATTTATGCACATGATATTTTTATACCTATCTCGCTGTCTGAATACCTACGGAGATATTTCTGTCTTTCAATAATGCTCCCTTATGCTTCTATCGAATCTCAATCTCAATCTCGAACCGCCCAAAGAAAAGTACTAGGTAAGCAAATCATCCCTATCCATCAAAGAAACCCCCTTCTTTTCATCCAAATCCGGTATGGAAGCGGCTTCGAAGCGTTTATTGTTTACTACTTGTGGAAATGTGTGATGTGTTGGAGATAAGTGATAGGAGAAGAATGATTGTAGCTTTTGAATAATTGTGATTCTTGTTGGTCTCTGTGTGCATATGTGTGTTTGTCAAAGATAGGTAAGTAATCATGCAGGAAAACAATATGCATAAATCCAATTCCCGCACTGTACGGAGCGGAGGAGGGAGCAGGATATCAATGGAATCTGGATGGATGCAACTCCTGTTGTTTCCATGCTATTTTCGAAAGATACATTATGATAAAAGACCTTCCTACTAAATATACTGGCTCTTAATCAATTAAAATGATCCCATAACTCACTTACAAGTTGCATCACTCATTCTTCAAATTCTGCATTTATAACGTACAGTACATTGAAGTTCGTACATATTTTCATCATCGCGGTTTTGTTCTTATCGCATCAAATGATAATATCACCACCATTATAGCATACGTCAAGTTCAATAAAATCAATCAAGGTTCCCGAAGTCAATGATGTTTTCCCGTTCCCATCAAAAAGTGGAGATGGAGAATTCATCTATCAACTCTCTGGACTCTGGACTCTGGACTCTGGACTCTGGACTTTGAATTCTGGACTCGCCAAAATACAACCCTCACTCATTCATTCAGTTCGGACGAAATATGCTTAATAAATTCCTAAATTCTAAATTCTAAATTCTAAATTCTAATTCCTAAATGTTAACAATCCAAAATCCCTACTCCCTCTTTCAAAGAAAAAACAAAAAAACAATGCATGTTTCAAAATGCGCAGATGAGGATCTTCATCATCTTTAATTGGTAGCTTGGAACTTACAAAATGATTTCGAATGAACTATAAGGTAAGCTTCACTGACTTGCTGTAACCCCAAGGCGCGACTTGACTTTTTTTTTCCTGCGTTTTCTGGGGTTTGTGCCGTAGCAATCAACCAATTACGGGGGAGGGCACGGATAATATCGTCGGAGTGCAGCAGTCATAGATCACTTGAAATCTTTTACTCGTTTCTCCATCGTAGCGGTCAGACTTCGAGGCTGAATGGATAGAGATACCTTTTGATCGTGCGCCGGTAGCTAATAAATATCTATTGGGTGAGAAAAATAAACCGTGAGGGAGACATTCTTCGGAAAATTCAAATTGTATGCCCATTCAATATATTTGTATCCGTACTGATGCTCAAGGAGCAAAACGCAAAACCCTTCGATTGTTCAAGCTCTCCAAGGTATTTGACTTTCTAGTATTTATCTCTCATCGATCATATCCAATGTAGTTGTAGAAAATCTCCTTTAACCTTCCCGTTTTGACATTGAGAAGAAGTTCAAGAGCTAAAGAGGGCTCAAGGGGACCGACCGAAGATTTCATTAACTAGCATCGAGCCGCTCGAAAGCATCTCTTTCGTTTCCGAATTCCGAGCCGCAGGAAATCCTCTAACATCAAAAAACGGGGGATCGCTTCTTGGAACTGATACTTCGAAAAGGGTAATGTCAAAAGTTTTCGGTTATGCTATGTATTATACTTCCATTAACCCCAAATTCTCTGTAGGCTGAAAAGCTGTCCATCCATTTAGAAATCGTACCTGTGAAATTAACAATCCAAAGTTGTTGTTTTTGATAATCCATCTCAAAAGGGCTCGAGATACTCCAGTCGGAGATGGGAGGGTGAGGGGGTGAATCAGGAGCAGATATCTTGGTAATCCCAAGTCATATATTCCCTTCTTGCTGTATTTAATCACATCTGTTTGAAAAAATCCTTCCAGGGTCTTCTGCATCATGCGCATTGATGCACTTAGAAGTAGCTGCTCGTCAAACGGGTTTGAGCGTTGCCTGTTCTGTCTAGTTGATATTGGTTGTTCAGTCAATATTGGATGTCCGGATGATATTAGCTATTCAGTTGGTATTGGCTGCCCATCTAATATTCGTGAGATTCTTAACTGTACAATTTCCAAAGATCTTAGTATATAAAGAAGTCAGTGTTTTTGTGCTGACCAGTGCTGCTCTCTGTATCTTTCTCTGCGCAATTTTGCCGCCTTTGGCCATGTATCAACATATTTCCGTAATGACCTTGTCGAAGTTCGAACGCAATTACTCCATGCGTCTTTCCAGGCATTTGCATCTTCAATTCTCATGCAATTTAGAAACATTCCTTAGTCGCTTCTACAAAGTTTGTAAGCTTCATATCCAAAAGCATCTTGCCCCTCGTAATTTTATCAGCTTTTATAAACAACTAATAATAACATTAATACTTACACTAATTGAATCAACAAAAATGGTGATACTAGACCCTTAGACTTTATAGTTTGAAAAGCTCCTAGTGTTGTATTGCGTATTCATACAATCCGTGCATTTCTAGAATCATTATCTGAACCTCGAACTTCGTAAGGAAACGCCATTTGAAAAGCATAAGGCTTGTCTTTCAGAGCAAAAGCCAATTCATTCCCAGCTATTATTCAACCTTCAATCATTGTTCTCCCAAGTCTCTATTTGCCGCGATCTTAAGAAAGGGGTTGAATCAAGATCCTTCCCAGCTGATGCTTCTGGTTGAGGTGCTCCTTTGGGAAATTTCTTTCAAATGTGCTTTCCGTTCAGGCAATATTTCCCATGAGCATGCTTCCTCTTGAGCTTGCTGATTGTTATATGACGTCACGGCTATAAGTGAAGCGGCAAAATCGCATAAATAGTATCAAAAATTGGAGCCAATGGAAGGATACACAGCTATTTGAGTAGGTGATGCCCAGAAGATTGTGGGGTTCCGCAAAGTATGGTTGCATCTTTCAGGTCTCATAAAGCCTGGTTGTTGAAGTGTGTTTTTCCTTTGGTGTGACTCAATATGCAATCATGCAAGTCATTGATGGATAACCCGGATATTACCTCGTCACGTGTTCCCACGAGGCTCTCGATATCCCGACGTGCAAGTGGTGTAACCACATTAGGCCTCCGCTCGTTGGATAGCAAGAAACGGAAGTACCATGGGAGCCCAATTCGTTGGCCTCACTTTTCAGTAAACAGCGGTGAGCAACAGGAAAGTAGGAAAACAGGAAAATTCGGGACAAATTTTCTATTGAGCATGTCCTAAGTGGCGCATACTTGTCACTTTTCAGATCCAAAGACTCCCCAGAGACCTTCTAGCGTGTGCTTATATATCCATACATGGTCTGATCACCAGTGTATCCATGTCACAAAGTTTCTTTCCTTGCTTGGTTTTCCTCACACAGACCAGACCCAAAGCCAGAAAACGGTGATGCAGATGAAATAGATCCGATCTCCTACGGCTTCGGTATCTATCGTAAAAAGATAGCGGGATGACCAGTCGAATGGAACAGATTTGTTGGTTGGGGATACATAGGTCTGCAGAGGTATGAATGCGCCTTTGCTGTTTCGACGTGGCTGATGATTTTCCTCAAGATGAAAGAAAAGGCTTTGGAATATGCAAGAAGGCGATCTACCCGCAGAAGGGTCTATGTAGTGATGTGAAGCTCATTCGTTGGTTGATGACCCCCATATGAGGAAGCTTGCCCGACACAACGACATGAAAGGCTTCAAGCCTTGACAGATACTATTCTGGATTTTTACGTTGTCCATGAGCGCCACGAGCGAGTAGCTTCATCGTTGGCATTGATTGTCATGCGAAGGAATCAAGTGCCACGGTACATTTATCAATATACTGGTGTCTGTGTTATGTACTCATGCTACTTCCCGTTGATAGACCTCGAGCAACATTAGCGTGTTAGGGTTGGATGGCGGCAATGAATTGAATCCGCTGATCTTCTAGAAATAGATCTCGTAGTAGATATTTGATATCAACGTAAGTCTTCGTAAGATCTCTGGGTCATGGTATTGTGACAAGTGAGTACGAGAATGATTACTTCTCACTGACGGAGTGGATCAGAGAGAACAATAAGCTAGAGATGGATCTTTGTATAGCATAGTGATGACACCCGATTTTTCAAGCGAAGGGATGGCGTCCAATGTGTTCCCCGGATGAAACATCAGCGTAATGTAGTCTTCTCGGCGAATCATCATTGAGTGATATAGAATGTTAAGAATGCAGATGCAAAGCATGTTAATGAAATTGTTCACACTCCTCATAGATTTGAATTGATGAGGCTTGCTGAAGCAGTGTAGATTCCATCTGACTGGAAGATGATAACGAATGGCGAGGCCGTCTGAATAACTCATGGGTAATGACGTCGTGCTGAACTTCGTAAATTGGATTGAATTCCCGCCGCATTTGGCCAGATTGAGGCGGTCGGCGTACATACTAGGTAATTTAGCTGACATTTCCCACTTGCATTCCTTGGGGCCCCAATAAATCAGCCCCGGGAATTGACAAACATGGAGGAGATTCTCGTCCAGGAATGAGGAAACGAGATAAGAATATACTTTGTATATGGTTGATTGATTACATTCCGACAAGAGCACTTTTAGACTGTTGGGATGAGGATGATGAAGGATACAGCAATGAAGGGGGTTTTAATTCCTTATCCGAGATCTACCAAAGTGAATTGGAAATCGAATAACTTTGCTTCTTTCCGATTTCCAAAACAATGGAACTTGGAAGCATCTCCAAAAGTAATGAAATATGACACTAGGTAGAATTCCATTCTCAATTTGTTATAATTACATACGATTATGGCCCGATCATCACACAGGCTCCCATTGGCACGTACTACGGACGGAGTAGTATAGGTTCTAGGAAAAGCTTGAACGAACCGGAAGCTCTGGAACCTTTAGAATTTGTGGAAGCACTGTAAAGGCTAAAAGAATACTCCGTTCCTATCAAATTTCAAATCAGGACTTTTTCAAGGCCCATAGATCGATTTGTCTGTGCCTCTGGGGGGGGNGGGGGGGGGGGGGGTCTACTCTGTAGATAATATATTATATATTACATCTATATTTATATTTATATTTATTTCGAAGCGAGGGGAAGCCCGGAGAGAGTCTGAGACAATGCATTTATTACCATTTGTGTTGACATATGATGAATCTGGGAAATTCATAGATGGTGGCTAAGTAGTAGATAACGATCGTGGTTCAATAATAATGGACGTAGCTGTTTTCAACAATCGAATGCCTTTCACCGAGTAAAGACAAGTTGTTCTCTGGGATTGATTGTAAGATTAATTAGTATTGCTGAAATGCAGGTACTTTGACTTTTAGTCACATCACCGAAGATGCTTTTCCACTTCCATGGACTTGATTGATCTTCGTCGATTCTAGTCACTTTAGTAGGGAATGGTTCCCATATAAGTTTCACTTAATTGGCATATGTCAAACGCCAACTGGAGGGACAAAATCATTCTGTGGGCCAGCTCCGTACTCAGAAGAGAATATTATATTATTATATGATAAGATTGAGGAATTGATAGTATAGTTGAGGTTGGTAAGGTTACGAGACTATGAGACTATGAGACTATTAGGTGCATATGAGGTATGAAGTTCAAACCAACCAAACAACCAACCAAACAACCAACCAACCAATCATTGATATCATGGCAATGTTAATAGCAATAGCAATAGTAATAGTAATAGTAATAGTAATAGTAATAGTAATAGTAATAGTAATAGTAGTAACAACAATAGCAATAGCAATAGTAAGAATAAAGCAAAATGTAATCGAAAAAGCCACATTACCCTGTACTACACGATCCTTTCAATCAGATTCACGGTCTACTCGTTTTTTACTATTTGACTAGGTGGTTACAGAAATACTAGCTAGGTACTAGTTCCAGTCCCAGCTCTAGAAGACTCCCCTCCCTTCAACCCCATCTCCAGATAAATCTCATCCAATTGGATCTTTCCCTTCAAAAGAAATAAAAATAAAAAATGGCTCAAGGTTAGATATACCTAGTAAATGGAAAGGAAAATATACCCATCGATCTCATTGAATAATCTATCTTAAACGATCGTACAGCTTTACAGCTCTCGTTTTCTTTCTCACTCTCACTCTCACTCTAACCCTCACCCTCACCCTCACCCTCACCCTCACCCTCACCCTCGCCTTCTTCCTCAAACCTCTCCCTCTCCCTCTCCCTCACACTCACACTCACACTCACACTCACACTCACACTCACACTCACACTCACACTCACACTCACACTCACACTCACACTCACACTCACACTC
>PQXN01000389.1:0-26957 GCA_004786275.1 Botryotinia convoluta
TGGGGGTGAGGGGAGGGGGTTGGAGGGGATGGGGATGCAGCTAGATGGATTGATTGTATGTAAGGAGAATAGATGGATATGTATGTTTATATAAGTATGAGAGGGTTAGAGGAGGGGATTGGGAGCGAGGTGATGGATGGATGTTTGAGGTGTTGAGTACTTGAGTATATTGGTAGGCGAGGAGAGGATATACAGATATACAAATGTACATCGAAACCCGAGTACAGTAACCGAATGCTTTGGGTGTAGGAATCAATGTATAGGTATTGATATAGGTAGGTACCTAATACGAATTTTCATGTAATATGGAATAATGGAATTAGATAGTTGAAGAAAAGAGATACCTACATGGAGATGAGTAACATGGAGGTGAGTAATTGGATGTTTGTTCTTGTTATTATGTATATCTATGTACTCGGGCTTGTAACTGTATTTCTCTCGACTGGCTGACTGACTGACTGCTTTGCTATCGAGGGATAGAATTGATGCGCCGGGAAGGATGAAGAAAGTTGGGATGATCATAGACAAATAGATAGACAGATGCATACATACATACAAACAAACCCAAATAGATAGAAGATCACCATACATACCTCTGATGACAAACAAAACCGACAGACAGCAAAAACAAAAGCAAAAACGCGGGGTTGCAACCCCGCTCATCTGCTTACAATTGCAATACAATATTTTACCAAACACCAATCTATTACCGGTGATCTATTATTTTCCTACTCCTATCGGGGACTTTGATTCCTAAGCAATTGTAGCTTGGATATTTGAAAGGATACTTACTATCATACTGTGTACAACGAATCCAAGTTACCAATCTGGTACTCGAAGCCCAATATACAGTGCACGAGTACTAAAGCATGTCGAAATAAAGGCTCACTCGCTATACTTCATGGATATTATGCAATAGACTGACACTAGCACTGACACTGACAGAAGCCAAGACGGGAATAGACTGCCGGGTTGATATCACAGGACGAATGAGAAGGGAAGAGGATGAAGTAGATGCCGATGTCGCTTTCGAAAGATATTTATTTGAAAGCTGTGAAGATTTCTTAGGTAAATAAACCGTAAATGGCTCCAGGGTAAGTGAGCCCTGAGCACCGAGTAGAAAAGGGAAGTTTGCCGAGGGTGAGCGGGTAGGGATGCATGCCAAGAATCCAAGAAGAATAATTGAGTGTGTGTCTGTGTGTAGGTATTTATTGCAGGTGGGAGCCGTGCATGGTGATGGGCCCTGGCGAGCCTGGGTGACTTTTGGGTATGGAGGGATGGATGGATGAGACACGGACGGATACGGATGAGGGGACACGGATACGGATGTGCGAAATGGCGGTAAGGAGGTGTGGGTTTTATCGTGTGTTATCCGGACGCGCTGATGGATAAGTTCTCCGGGCGGACTGGGGATTGAAAGGTTTGTCTGCGGGCTCACCGGGAGTAGGTTTATTTTGGATGGGAATTTGTGAATATAGTTCTTGGTTTTGCATAAGTGATCCTGGATTAAAAGATTCCTTATAGAAAGGTCTTTGAAGTTTGAATCCACTAATGCACCTAAACAAAATCATTCTGAAACGAATTCAAACTATCCGGATTGTTGCATCGAATACTTCGCATTGAATATTGAGATTGCTTCTCTTTTCAGGTCTTTTCGAACCTTTCCAAATTCAGATATGCAATAAAACTTACCATGAAGGAAGCACCGAATCAATGACAAGTAAATATTCTTTCTATCGGAGGTGATTCCCTAATGGTCACCGATTTTGAGGCTTGAGGTATAATATAGTGTGTTGAAGGGGCTGAGTATACGAGTCAGTTGGTCATTTGGTTGGCTTGGTTTGGTAGGGTTTATATAATGAATGGTTTGTAAAGTGAGGAAATAAGAAAGAGCAATGGGAGATTGAGTTGATGGTGTATGAAATATATCCTGTTGCGAGAGTCAACAGAGAGCAAACCAGATCTAATCGCCCCAATCGATAATGGTCGACCGGGAGCGGTTACTTGAATGGAAAATGATGGATGCGAGTCTGTAGATTGCTTAATGAAATGAGACGAGATGAACAACTGTAGCGAATTGCTCTGGATCTAGAGCACGTGTCGTCCTAGGTAGATCTCTTGTAATACATGAGTATATTCAAACTCCTATCCCGAACATTTATATTACTTTATGGCCATCGACAAATTGGAACAAACCTAAACATCCGTACATCCCGTGTATCTGAGACCCTCCTCCATATATCCAGTCGTATGGCATATCCATTTCCAAGACACAATCTCTCATACTCCATATAAGCATATTTTACTTCAAATATGTACCCCACCCTTCCTCAATCTCACTACATCATCCTCAAAACCGAATCCCAAATGTTTAACTTCAACACTCCCATCCATCCGAGCCATTTCCTTCGCAGCACCCTTTTCCAGCTCTCCAAACCTCAATCTCGTCTTTGCCATTTCTTTGTCAAGAGGTAGTGAGCCCATGCAATGACCCTTGGATAGAGCATCGAGTTCGAGGTTGCGCGTCGTAGCGACGAGAGCTGAGAAAGCGGTGCTATGGGCGACGCCATTGCTGATGCATGATAATATGCCTATGATAATACTCATGAAAGCTATGAAAGCTGCGATGCTGTAGGATAATATAAGGTTGCGCGAATTGTACTGGTAGATGTTTGTTGATCTTCTAGATGTTATATTGACATGTTTTAGTTTCCTGTAAAATGACTATTAACATGGCCGCCTATAACTGGGTAAAAATGCACTCTTATTTTGTGGTGTTGCTTATTGCCACTACACTGATGTCCAAGATACAGTAGTAATGATAACGCTAGAGGAATTTGAATTCTGCGAAAATTTCAAGCATTTGAAAGTTACTTACGTCAGTTGAGTTGCGCTGAGCATGCTTATTGTGATGTTTTGATAAAGATCCACAATTGCTCGACCCAAAGTTCGATTGCGACACATAAATTGAGGCTTGCCAAATATTTTGCTAGTGGCATTGATTGGCCGACTATACTGGCCAAACATCGACGAGTTAGACCACACAATGAAGCGGGTACTATTGCAGATGTAGTCCTCTATCATGTGACACTCACTAGCGATGCCTTTCACAAATTCGTCTTTCCACAGACCGTTAGTAAAATCCTCACATGCGTCGAGCCCACTTCTTAATATCAAGCTGGAAGATTCGTGAATTAGAAGTTTCCCACTAGCTTCAGAAAACTCTTCACGTACAGTAATGTTACCCACTAAGAGGTTGCATAAAGCTACAAACGATGCAATGTAGGAGTCATGTTCAGTATACGGATAAGGGTTGGAGTAATCGAAGCCGTCAGCGTGAGAATTCATTAGTACAGGCTCAAACCCTATGGTTTGAAGACTGGTGATTGTTTGATCGCCATTTTCGACATCAAAACCTACTTTGTAAGATGTGTTATTATCTCGCGAGGTCTGCACCCATAATTTTATCTTTGGTTTCGAATGGATACTTGAATTAGACGGTAGTGACCAGAGGTTCTGATTATCGAAACCTAAGGAGTCGAAATCCGCGAAGAGCGGCGTGAATGCAGAAAACATAAGCATTGGAAAGCCAGGTTCAAAATAGGAAAACAGGGTTGAATTAGGAGTAAGAATAGTGTCTGGGAATGGAAGTGAATAAGGCGTTATTGTATCAACAGGGAATGAGGCGGAAAATTTGTTGAAGATTTGCTTTTGGACATCTGTTGATGGTGAACATTTTATAGTCGGCCGACGAAATTGTAAGTAGTAAGACGAATTGTCGGCCGGTATATAATGCGGGACAACATCTTTCCTTTCGGCTGCAGATGCTGTGAGTGCGGAAAGTTCGCCTGTCGGCCGAGCGATTGTATCGAACCTTGGATAGTACGCTCCTTCCGAGCTCCAATCAATTGTATCGAACATTGGATAGTAAAATCCTTCCGAGCTTCAGTCGAGAGTTGGAACTTCTGCCGGCTGGCTTTCAATAGAAATTCCTAGAACCACAGATAAAGTAGCAGGCGGTGCAATAGCTGCTAGAGCTATCAACCTGTACGAAAAAAAATAAGCAATAGCCGTGACTTACTTTGTAGGAGGGGGGAATTACTTACCAGAAACACAATGCTAATAGTACGGCCAATTTGGCATGTGCGAGTAGTTCAACATTGAAGAAACTCGTAGGCGTTGACTTCAAGGCAAAAAGATCGTCAAATCCACTGAGCGAGAAAGAATCCTGTTTGAACAACGTCCATAAGTGCTGCTCGTAAGCTGCTCCTATTGCGGCTGCCGATAGTGAAGCAGTGGCATAAGCAAATATAGTACCAAACCTGATAGCCCATTGCTGGCGTAATGGTGACCCAGCCGCAGTCTTATCAAGGGAGGAGAAATAAAGGTGGTGCCCAATGGCTAGAGCATACCCACACAAAACGAGCGATATCATAAACCAGAGGGGTTGCCATGCAATTCCCCATTTCACGTAGTGTCGTGATCTATGGATCTTGCGGGAATCTGGCGAATGAAAAGGTGCATCCACATCAAGAGCATCAAGAGAAATGGATAGGTGTGAACCCTAGATGTCAATCGAATTTTGCGATATCAAATTGTAACATTCAGAATTGCTTTGTGAGAATGTGCTCCCATTTTCGTGTCCTTGGACCATGCTAGGCTGATTGCTATAACTAATTGCCATGGTGTGTTTGATATAGATATTCAGCCGTGTATACAAGAGAACAGTATGAGAATATGGAGCGACCGAATCAAAATCGGATACTTTGGTCAAAAAATTTGGTCAAAAATTTGCGATCCTCGAACCAGATGTCGAGTCAAGATGACTGCGAAATGCTTAGGATGTGCCGGATGGTACCAGTCCCCAAGTCTTGGAAAAAGCCATTTCAGAACTCGAAATTACAAGAAACGGTTTAATTGCAGAAAAATGGTTGGCTTATGGGAATTTGTTTTGTGATCATTCTGCCTCAGGAGAGACTTCGCCCACGAGAAGGGTTTTTTTGCGGAGGCATCCTACATTGCATTCGTATAACATGCAAGAATAGGCCAATAGAGTGCAAAGATTGTTCCACACTGGTAGTGCAATACTTCATTTCTAACGCATACCACGAAGGTAGATTGATGATGATTATAGACCCAGGTAATTTGGGGGTTGCCAGCCATTGACTGAACATATCAGCTGGATCATGATATATTGTAATTTTTCTATAGAATTTCGGGTTTTATTGAACATTTGAAATTCTGACAAAATAATAAATATTCATCAACTTTATACAACACAGTAAGGTTGAAAAAATGAATAGAAAATTAATTTCGAGATTAACAAGAGAGAAAGCATGGCGAGGGTTCGTGAGAAGAAATGGAACTGTGGGACCTGAGGCAAAAACTATTTTATTTGTTCGCTTACTAGCGTCCACGTGCGCCCACACAATTGCTTGAATTCCTATTAACATTTTTCGAACTTTCAAAGTCTCACCAAAGACATCGACAACCACACGGCACTCTTTCAACGACAAGATGCCTACCCATTTGAGCAAAACCCGCAAGCAGTACGTTCTATCCCTCGAATTCGCAATTTCCTATCGACAAAATTACAAACCGATTGAGCGCGCGCGCCCAGATCAATTCCCCTCGAAGTTGTTGATAGTGTATTGGATGGAGGATTGAAAAAGAATTGAAGCTGACGAGATTGTTTTCTGTATAGCCGCGGTCATGTTTCCGCCGGTAAAGGTCGTGTAGGAAAGCACCGCAAGCATCCAGGTGGTCGTGGTCTTGCTGGTGGTCAACATCACCACCGAACCAACATGGATAAGTACCATCCAGGTTACTTCGGAAAGGTCGGTATGAGATACTTCCACAAGCAAGGCAACCACTTCTGGAAGCCAGTTGTCAACCTTGACAAGGTACGTTCAGTTCTACGATGATTTGAATCGCGGGGAAGTTGAGAACTTTCGAGATGCGATGAATATGGCACAAAAATACATTTACTAATATTGTTCTCTAGCTTTGGTCCCTCGTCCCAGCCGAGAAGCGTGATGAATATCTCTCCGGCGAAAAGAAAGACACCGTCCCAGTCCTCGACCTCCTCCCACTCGGCTACTCAAAAGTTCTCGGAAAGGGTAGAATCCCAGAAATACCATTGGTTGTACGCGCAAGATGGTTCAGCAAGGAGGCAGAGAGAAAGATCACAGAGGCTGGAGGAGTTGTTGAATTGGTTGCATAAATGGGAAAATTCATAGCGAATGGATTATAGGTTTTCTCAAAATACCATAAATGGCTTCTGAACAAATGGCTATTGGAGTTCTTGATGAAAATGAAAGGAATTATGAAACCATTTTTTCGTTGGTGAATTGATTTTCATTATTATGGGTGCTGTGCAATCTGAGAGAGGGTTCACTTTTTGAAATAACCTCTACACCTAGATTGGGTGCTATGTAAAACAGTATCTTAAGAACTGGCATGCAAGATCTCCATGTCCTCACAATACTAATATATATACAATAAAGTTCCAAAACAAATTTACCATACTCCCCATAATCCCAAAAGCGCCAATACACCCATTCATTACGCTGGAATCATACTTAATTCGTCCTCATCATAATCTTCGTTCTTGATGTCATCTTGCGTTGGTTCCAGAAGGAATGGATGATTCAAGGCATCTTCTGCGCTAATACGTTTGTGCGGATTGAGCTCCAAGCAGCGCTCCAAAAATTCGACGGCCAATTTCTCTTCCTTAGTCAATGGCTGTTCCGCCCCATCTGGTCCTCCATCATTTCTACATGTTGACCATAGGATGATTTTCTCTAACGCGAACCCAGCCTGGCCAATCGTAGGAATATTGGTTTCAAAAACAGTCCCGTGAAGATAAGCACAGTTCTTCATTCTCTTGACTCCAAATATGGTAGCAATCTCAATCATTGCCTCAACATCATCAGCCGAATTAAAGAACGGGAAACGTTTTGAAAGTATAGTCAAAAGTATTACTCCGGCAGACCAGATGTCAATTTTCGTCCTTTGCTCTTGACACTTGAAAAGCACCTCAGGAGCCCGAAAGCCACGAGTTCCAGCTCGATTTGCACGCCGCGATGGTCGACTATCATGTTTTGGGTAGCCAGCCGATGGCAAATTTTGAATGGCTACACTATTCTCCAGCTTCCTTTTGCGTGTGTCATAATCTCTTGTACACAGACAAGATTTGCAATCCTCTTCTTCTCGCTCTGCCAATCCAAAGTCCACAAGTACGCCCCTTTTCTTATCCGGCTCGTAGAGGAAATTCGTCGGTTTGATGTCCCGATGAAGAATACCCTGGGCATGAACAGCCTTTAGAGCGGTGAACAACGACCGGAAATACACCTGCATATCTGAGACTTTCATCTTCCTAAAATATTCCCTGAAATCCGTATGTCTGAAATATGGTAAAACTGCAACTACTTGATCGGTATGTCTGAATGCTGTAATGAGGGGGCAGACTGAATCGCAGCCTCGGAGGTCGTTTAGGAGGTCTAGCTCATTGAGGATTCGAGTTGGACTGCTTGTAACATAAATTTTCTTTATGGCAACATATTTTTTCCCACGGCGTTGTTGATTATATTGGTCCAAGACTTCTCGAATTCCACCGGTCCTCCATTTTTTCACGGGCGGTGACGTCCATGCGGAATGCTCTTTCTCTTCAATATCCCAATCATTATCGTAATGCTCATATAAGAGATCCTCTGCTTTGTAAACGGTAGAGAATGTACCTAGATCGCGTTAGTAACCGTACCATAACATACAATTGCTTGATTTACCCTCTCCAATACGATTTATCAGCCGAAATCGATCCTTTATGCCCTTGAAAGTTGCTTCAAATTTGGCGATATCCTCTGCAGTAGCAGCATCAACAGCATCATCGCTTTCGTCAGAGTCTTCCGAATACCCTTCATCTTGCAGCCTTTCGTTATCTTCAATTCTTGATTCGTCATTCTCGAGGCCCTCTTCATTCATTGCCTCTTCTTGATTTGTCTCGTCATTGTGAATTTGGAAAGAATTTTTGGTATTCCCTTGACGTTGACGTGCTGTTGACATATTGCTATTGAATAGAATTTTGAGTAAATTGAGATTCTTAAAGACCCATCACTGAACGGAGTCGAGATCTCGATCGGTTTGCTTAGTACAATCTATGCAGTAGTAATTTATTGCTCGCTGTATGTGATTTTTGGCGGGGTCTTCAAGTCGCGGTCAAATCGCGGTGCAGATTCTAGGCGCTAGTCTTGAAGTGGTAGAAAGTCAACATCAATAAACACAAAACCCCTAGCAACTATTATCGCAAACTTCACTCGAATAAACAAATAAATCAACGACAATACACAACCTCGGTTTATGTATTCTACTGTGATTCTGGATAGGTCGTCATTGTCGACAATATGGATACGATAGATTTCGATATCAATGATGCTCTTAAGCATTATATGAGCGACCCCGCGACTGTTCCGACACCAGAGGCAGATTCCAACCTTGTCGATTGCGAAAATGACCCCGAATCACTCACAAATGCCCTGGTCAACAGTGTCCTTAACCCCATCGTGGATTCAGTTGCAGAGAATCCAGATGCTATAACAAGAAGTTCATCATTTGATTCCTTGCAATTCCTGCTAAAGTGTGTACCAGTTTGTCCTCAATCTACTCAAAATTACCCCACCGAACCAGATTCTGAACTCTTCAAACTTTCTAGATCCTCTTCCGCCCTACCTACACATGCCTTGAGCAAAATATTTGACCTCATAGTCTCCGGTCTTTCTGCCGAAGCGGATATCATCCATAACGATCTCGAAACAGATGAACAGGAATTAGTCGCTCACCATAAACAATTACTGGAGATCTTTGGATTCCTATTACAATGGACGATCGCAGCGGTGGAAACCAAGGCGGCCGAGAAGTCGACAACTGCTCCGGTGGCTCGTGGAAGAGGCAAGGCCTCAAAAGCTAAAGCAAGTGCGAAAAACGAGAACTGGGACTCATCTGATCAATTACAAACAGCACTTGACACTATGTGCAAGGTCTTAAAGTTAAAGCTCTCAAAGATATTTCTAACGACATCCGAGCGGGATACATTTATTAGTCTATTTACGAGACCTGTGTATATGGTACTAGAAAGTGAGCAAAGAGTTAAGAATACAGCAATCCGGATGCACGCTTTCAAAGTGCTCTGCATTGCTGTTAAGCATCACGGCCACGGTTATGGTAGGTTAATTTCAGCTGTATGAAGGGGTTTGAACTGACTAGATGATAGCTGCACAAATATCTATCGTGCAGAATTTGACCTACTTCGAGCATTTAGCCGAACCTATGGCCGAATTTTTGCATATTCTATCGGAGCAATATGATTATCCTCAATTATCGGATGAAATCATTCGAGAGCTTAGCAACAAAGAATTCAATAGTAACGATACCAAAGGACCGAAGTCGGTCTCAGCATTTATCGTCAAACTCTCTGAGCTCGCTCCTAGGCTGGTTATCAAGCAAATGACTATGCTGGCAAAACAACTGGATAGCGAAAACTACGCAGTACGATGTGCTCTCATCGAAATCTGTGGAAATCTCATAGCAGACCTGAGTAAGCAGGAAGAACGTGGCGATAACCATAAATCGCAACTCAATGCATTCTTTGACGTATTGGAAGAACGATTCTTGGATATCAACCCTTACTGTAGATGTCGAGTAATCCAAGTTTATATCAAGCTTTGTGAACTCGAACAAAAGTTTCCAAAGCGTCGACAGAGAGTCGCCGAATTAGCCGCGCGAAGTTTAGAGGATAAGAGTAGCAATGTCCGCCGAAATGCCGTCAAACTCTTGGGAACCTTGATCAAAACTCATCCATTTAGTCTAATGCACGGATCACAGTTGAATTTCAAAGAGTGGAATTCTCGATTAGAAGCCGTTGATGCGGAGCTGAATGCACTTAAGCCTCCAGCCGAAGCAGCTGGATTAGCTGATACTACCACAGCAGAAGCAGATCCCCAACTACTAGACGATGCTACTGTTCTGGAATCGGATTCTCCCAAGAAGGCTCAAGCACCTATGAGCGACGAGGAAAAGATTGCGGCAATCAAAAAAGCACAAGAAGAAGCTGCTACTTCAGAGGCTATCAATAAGTTAACTTTGACCAGACGATACTATGTTGAGGCTCTTAAATTTATTGAAGTTTTACATGGAGCTACTACCATTATCTGTCAACTGCTTGGATCGAAGAATAAGAGCGAGGTTATTGAGGCCATGGACTACTTCGAAGTTGGCGATGCTTACAATATCGAACAAAATAAGCTTGGCATAAGAAGAATGTTACGTCTAATCTGGACCAAGGGTAATAGTGACGAAGGAAAGGGTGTTCAAAATCATCTTATTGATTGTTACAAACGTCTCTTTTTTGAAGCCCCTGATACATACAGTGGAAACGATGCTGCGAATTACGTTGCACGTAATATGATTAGTTTGACGTTTGGAGCGACACCGGCAGAATTAACGTCCCTTGAACAACTATTAAGCACCATGATGAAGGCGAACCATATTCCGGATCTCGTCATCTCAAAACTTTGGCAAGTCTATGGAGTCCAGAAGAGAGAAATTTCGAAGAGTCAGAGACGAGGTGCAATCATTGTGTTAGGTATGCTTGCTACCGCAAAGCCGGAAATTGTGGTTGGGGAAATGGAAACAATGTTAAGGATCGGTTTGGGGAGTCTTGGTAGATCAGACTTGCAGTTGGCCAAATACACATGCTTAGCCCTGCGACGAATTAACCCTACTGGAAGGCAAGCGACACAGCAAACTTCGAAGCTTAGTAATGATCATGCCGTCCTCGGAAAGTTGGCTGCTATTATCGAAGTGGAGTCTGATAACAAAGAGTGGTATGGTGTAGCCGAACAGGCGATTAGTGCCATCTATGCCCTTTCGAAACATCCAGACAACCTTTGCTCAGAGATCCTCCGAAGAAAGACGAAAAACGTATTCCAGCGGCGAGCTGCGGCAACGCCTCAACCTAAATTGGATGAGGACAATGATACAGACATGATGGACGTAGATATGCCGGATGTAGACGCCGAAGAACAGGGACGGGAAGAAGAAGCGCCATCAGCGGAGACTGAAACTCCAGCACCATCCGAAAACAAGCAGAAGGGTTCTGTTGCATTATCACAACTTCTATTTATAGTCGGACATGTTGCTATCAAGCAGATTGTGCATCTTGAGCTTTGCGAGATGGATTTCAAGAGGCGGAAGGTAGACGCTGAAAAGAACAAAGCAGCGGAGACACCAGCAGATAAGGCCGCGAAAGAAGCTGCCGATGATCTCGACATGATAGGAGGAACAACAGAAGATGATTTCACGGACGCCATGTCACATATCAGAGAACGTGAACTGTTATTTGGACAAAATTCTCTACTCGCTAACTTTGGACCACTTGTGGCTGAAATTTGTTCCAATAACACAACCTACAAGGATCGCAATCTTCAAGCAGCTGCTACCCTTTGCTTGGCAAAGCTCATGTGCGTCAGCTCCGAATATTGCGAAACCAATCTTCCTCTTCTCATCACTATTATGGAGCGATCGAAGGACCCGATTATCCGTTCGAATGTGGTAATCGCTCTTGGTGATATGGCCGTCTGCTTTAACCATCTCATCGATGAAAATACCGATTTCCTCTATAGACGATTGAACGATAAGGACGCAAGTGTGAAGAGAACTTGCTTGATGACTCTCACTTTCCTCATTCTTGCCGGTCAAGTGAAGGTTAAGGGACAACTAGGAGAGATGGCTAAATGTCTCGAAGATGATGACAAACGTATCGCAGATTTGAGCAGAATGTTCTTTACTGAACTGAGCACGAAGGACAATGCTGTATATAATCACTTTGTTGATATGTTCAGCTTGCTGAGTGCCGAGAAGGAGCTTGAAGAGGATGCTCTCAGGAGAATCATTAAGTTCTTGGCTGGATTTATTGAAAAGGTATGTTGCTACATTTTTAGTATATGTTTATTTCACAGGAATTGATACTGATCTGATAAATAGGATAAACATGCCCGCCAACTTGCCGATAAATTGGCAGCTCGATTAGCTAGATGTGAAAGCGAAAGACAGTGGAATGATGTCGCGTATGCTTTGAGTTTGTTACAACACAAAAATGAAGAGATTACCAAGTTGGTACAGGGAGGGTTCAGAGTTGTACAGGCTAGTGCTTGATTTTACGTTGAAGGTGTGTGTTAGGCAGAGATGAAAACTGGGAATGGGCTTTCTTGTATCGGATGGTTGATGATAATGATGATTATGGTGTTAGGGTTATGATCATCGAGAAATGATACTTGATACCTGGCGTTAGGTTGTATGATGTTTTAATGATCTTGATGAATGTAAGGTTTTCCACATACAATACCAAGAAACAACTTTGAAATGATCTCGAAGATGAGGATGAATGGGTCATATCTACACTTCTTTTCTATCAAAATGTGCATTTCCTCAGCTAGCTACTCTACACTTGGATCACGCCGTTAGGTATATTATGTAGTGCTCTTAAAATAGTACCGAGAGAATACTAGGTACTATTTATTTACTAAGTACCTAGCAAATAGTTCACTTTCAATATTCATTTCTCGACGAAAACTAAAAGTCTTTGAATAAGAGATTGGCGAGCTCACCGGGGAAGTGAGTCCTTTCCGGTGAGCTTTCAGCTCTCGCTTTCTTCTACCAGATGTGAGATGAGATGAGATGACATGAGAATGACGGTTTTGCATTCCCTCGTCTGTATTGTGATCTTATAATACCTTGTTGAGAGTGGAAGAATTGAAATTTCAGGAACGGAATAGAGGGTAGTAGAGTAGAATCGTAATCGCAATCACATCATGTCAAGTTACACTGTACCATCTATATTGTGAAATTTAACATCATTGGCTTTTTGCTCCAAAAATCACATTTCGATTTCTGAAAAGGAAAAGAAAAAGTTAGATAAAGTAGTTAGAATGGTTCTTTCTCGCTGTATACTTCTAATATATGTATTACCAGCGCCATCCATTCGTTTATGGATTGAATGAGAGTAAAATAAAGTAAAGTTGCTTCAAGCTGCCTACACATTTCGCAATAAGGGTATCATGCATATATCAATCGATCCGGATCGTCCTGCAACCTCCTTTTCCCTCTTCCACGCCCTTTGCATCTCCTGCCTCTTTTTTCTTTCTCCTTGCCGAGGAGCTCTCCCTCACGTGTATCACTACCGCTTAATTCCCAATACTCCACACTTCTACTCCTATGATATCGAATTTCTCCCCCTCCTCACTCAATGGTTCGTTTCCAAATGTGGGGCAACTGCTACTTACGCCCTTCTCAAAGGTATCATCTAACCAGAGTCCATAATGCCCATCTCCACCTCCTATTGATAGAAACCCTGTTTCGCAGAGCATCATGTAGTCGTTTATTCCAGAGTAGGGGAAGGCTTTGAAGCGGATTCGTTCGGGTGTGCTGGCGCCTGATTTAATAGAGGAGGGGGATTTGGGAGGGGGTTGGGAGAAGGTGGGAGAGAGGAGTGAAGAGGGATGGGCGGGGTTATGGTTTTGATTTCGAGGAGCGCCGATGGTGGTTGAGCGTTGCAAGTTCGTAGTATCGGAGGAAGGGGGAGGGGGAAGATTTGCTAGGAGGGAGGAGGAAAGGATGGTTGCGCGCCAGAGGAAGCATTCTCCTGTGCCGAAATAGTGAGGTGCGGGGTGCGGTGCTTCTGTCAGGTATGCGCCGAATAACTATAGTCAACAATCTCATTAGCCAAATGCCCAATCTCATACGCGTCGCAAAGATCTCCAAGATAACAACCAGACAAGAGATAAACAGAGATACATACCCCACCCTCTCCATCCTTAACAACCAGCACAAAGCCATTCCTCAAACCCCTCAAGTCATCACACTTCTTATAAAGCGTCCCCAAGCTAACCCCATCTTGTTCCAAACTATAAACCAAATTCCATTCCTCACACAACTGTAGGCGTGGGGGAACCAGTAATCTAATTTCCTCCGCCAATGCGCGGCTTAATAACTGCGCAGACGGATCTGTATTTTCTCTCCACCCCTTCAACGTCACCGGATACAAAGGCGGTGGTTGAAATGGCGACGCTGTTCGATGAGGAGGTGTGTAGACGCTTTGAATACCATTTTGTGCTGGGGAGAATGATGGAGATTGGGATTTCGCGTGATTAGAAGTGTTGTTGTGATGATTGCCATTGCCGTTACCAGAATGAGTAGAAGGTTCGGTGGAAAAACGTCGCAGTAATCCAGTGACTGCGGTGGAAATGGTCGGGACAGCCCAACTTGTGGAGTTTGAGAGGGCGGGGGTAGAGTTGCCGGAGGAGGACATGGGGGTTTCGTCGTGATAGCGATTGTTAGGCATTGTGGATGGATGCGATTGTGAACGCGGTGTTTGAATGGGCTTACTGCATTAATGGATCCGCTCGTAGGTATATGTCGTGTATGCTATGCGTGAGTGTTACTGGAACGTTTCGTGTTGGTAATTGGTTGGAGTGAATTCACCCATTCGTGGTCTGATGAAATGAAAGATGTCGATGGTCGATTGTCGATTTCCAATTGCCAGTACTTTGATTGTTGAAGGGGGACGCCACTAAGTTTCAATTGGTTAGATTAGGTGAGATACGGATAAGGCTGAAAGGTGTGCGGGAGCCAAGAAATGTTTGTTTGAGTGGTAGATTTCAATGTTTTCATGCCAATGTTCATCAAGAGTTATTGATGTTTATATCTCGTCTTTGAATTCTCGTTATATTTCTCTCAGCTCAGCGAGATTCAATTGTTCCGTCTGATACATAAAATATATCTCCAATTATATATAAAATCCCAAGTCGACGGTTCAACGACATCCATAGCCGTTTTTGTACGTTATCAAAATGAATGATTGGACGATTTTATGTATGACAACCTTCGGAATGGATTCCCATCTACATTGCATCAATTCAATATGCTGTATCACCAATCCACAAATTACATACAAACCTGCACTTGAAAGCCAAAATAAGCAGATCATGTGTCAAGAATCTTTCAATCATTAACGAGATATCTATAACTACCTATTATCCAAGAATTTCTTAATCCCCTCAATTACACCTTCAGGACTTGGCTTCTCAGCACAAACATCCGGTTCATAATCAAAAGTATTCTTAAGATAATCCCTCGTAGTAGGTCCAATCGTCGCGATGAAAGTCTTTCTCTTTCCATCTTCTTGTTCATCTGTTCGTTTTATTTTCCCAGTGTGGGAATCTAACATCCCGAGTGATCGTAACAAAGCATCGCATCCTGTCGGTGAAAAAACAACTACCCATCTCGTATCCCTATTCTCCGTCTCCTTCAATAAAGCTTTAAAATCTTCTTCGAACGATTCCATTACTCCCGTTCCATAAACCACTAATTCATCGACTTGGATTCGCTTCTCGACCGATAATTCTGGATTCATCAATGTTTTAGGAATAATATCTCTTCTTTGCTCTCCAACCATGAAAAGTAGAGATGGTTTTATTGAGCGATCCTTATACCAATTCCCATAATGTTCTAACATGTAATGTGCCAATGCTTCTCCATTTCCTGATTCGGCACCAAAGATATTTAAGGCGGGGGTTTGAGGTATCGATCGTAATGCTCGTGATGTAGCTGGGCCGACGGTATAGACTGGTATATTTTGTAGATGTGGCCATTCATCGCTCTCTAGAATATTATTAGTCAATGATCTCTACCACTCAATCAAATTAACTTCATCACATACCATCTTCATTTTTCTCCTCCTCCACCAACTTAGCAAATAATTCCACAGCCCTCTGACTTGTAAAAATCAAGCCTCCATATTCCTTCCCCTCTTCTTTCCCAATGCCCCTCTCCTTAAGTAACCTCTTAATCTCATCCACTCCTTCATCCACAAACCTATGTTCCAGTACCGGCACAAAAATCGGTCCAAACCCCCTTTCAATCCCCTCTACCCCTCCCCCATACCTCATCGCATTAAAACTCACTTCCTCAAACCTCTCCTCATACCCATCATTCGGCACACTCTTCGTCTTCAATAAAAACGTCGGTATTCTTCCCATTCTTTCCATTCCTCAATTCCCTTCTCTCCTATCTTTCAAATTCTCATTCGTGTCGTAAGTTTCCTAGATACAAACGTCAAAATCTCACTATCGTAAAAAGCACATGAAACTTTATCCATCCATCCCACTTGCGGGGCACATGTCGGAGAAATGACGATTAGCCTCTGCTCCAAGCTATCAGAACTACGACTCTTTCTATTCGACAATGGCATGTCAATCTTTTAAGCTTAAACCATACCCCTGTACCCATGCGGAAAATGCGGAAAAGGCCGATCATTTTCCTTTTCTTACAAACCAGAGCTTCAATTATTAATATATCTAGACATTTTTGTTCATTTTGTAAACTTCAGACTTATCTCATTTAATTCTATTCCTCTCTGACAATAATAAGGGCAAAAATGGCAGAAGATACACAGGATGAAACCACAAATACACATACCGCGAACGCTGCCGTCCCTCCAAAAAAATACCCCAAAGGTGTAATATTAAGAAAAGATGGGAAACCGTAAGTTAAACCTATAACCCCTTCTCCTCCCTCCTCTCATCCACATCACATCGCAAATATCCACTCAATACCCAAACTAACCCCTCCTCCCCCCAGCTGCCGCTCCTGCAACTCCTTCGCCTCCTTCACCTCCACCACCAAATCTCTCCAAACCTCCCAACCCACCACGCCCTCCCCTCCCACCGACTGCCCCCCCGACATCGAAGGCCTCGGCCGCGCCTCCTGGACCTTCCTCCACACGCTCTCCGCCTCCTACCCCAGCACCCCCACCCCCACCGACCGCACCAACATCTCCACCTTCATGAATCTCTTCTCCCAACTCTACCCCTGCTGGACCTGCGCCTCCGATTTCCAAACCTACATGGCCGAGAATAAAGTGCGCACGGAGAGTCGCGCAGAGTTTGGGAAGTGGATGTGCGAGGCCCATAATGATGTGAATCGGAAGTTGGGGAAGAGAGAGTTTGATTGCGAGCGCTGGGAGGAGAGGTGGAGGACGGGCTGGAGGGATGGGAGATGTGGGTAGGAGAAGGGGGGATGTAATGAGTTGAGGAGCTTGAAAATGAATTCGGGAGTCTACAAAGAGATGGTTAGGGTTTGGGTAGTGAGAAGGTATATTACGATCTTGTGAAGTGAGTAGAGGTTCGAATATGAAAACATGGAAGAGATGGTCGTGTGAAATGGAATGGGAGGGTGTATTATATGAATGGGGAGAGGGTGTACGATATGACATATGATGAGATGAGACAAGATGAGGTGTATGATATAATGGCCAACCCAGCATAATTCGGCGTTTCGGGATAAAATCAAGAATGTTATGCATGGAAGGAGGTAATCTCGACTCGAAAACTGTATATGAATTTACGAAGAATTCTCTTTTCATGACTACACTAAGAAAGCATAAGAGTATAGGCTTGATGTATAAAGCTGATCTATTTCGCTAATGATGTGGTGCTGACTTTAGTCGCTGATGTATGTATCCCCCTAATCAACATCTAAAATACATTTCACACATTTCCTCCTGCCTACCCCTTCCACGACAACCCATACAATCGTCCATCTACTATCTGATTCGAACAGATAAGTACCGATCTCACTTCCTCAACGTCAACATCTACCAGCCTCCCGTTTCCTGTACAGGTTCCACTGCATTGATACGTATCAAACTCAATATCTCCTCATACACTCCAATCTATCCCAATTCATCAGTAGTCTCTTGAAGCTGTAAAATGGAACATTACAGACAGATCCCTCATCATCCATATCAGAATCAGAATCTTCATCATCGGCATCATCAGTATCATCTATTTCCACATCTTCCACCTTCTTTTCGCCCTTCTCGCCAATTTTCCTTCTCTTTCCATTGAATGCATGAGCAGCAACACCAAGACCCAAACTCCTAAAACCAACCCCAAAGAAATCCGAAGTAGTATCACCACGTCTTTTCCTATTTTTCTGTCCTTTTCCCCCAAGGGAATTCAAGCCCCAGCAATCGGCATGAAGTTCTTCAATATTGTTACCCACCTCCAATTTTGTAAGTGTGCCCCTGCTTTTATCATTGGTCTCTTGCGCGGATCGTGTAACAATATCCGATTGATCTGGTGATTTTTTATCTTCGTTTCTATTCCCATTACCTGAGCTTAAATCATGACTTCCCCCAGATCCCGAAACTTTTTCATCTTGTCGATCTTGTGGTGCCCGTTGACGGCGACGGCTAGTCTCTGACCCAGGACAATCATAATCACTTGACGACGTCTCGCTTTTCTCACTTCTTTCCTCATAAGTTGCCCAACTTGAACCTGAACTTGACTCCTTATTTTCTCCCTCTTCTGTATCGGAGTGTCCCTCATTCGGCTCTTGGAGAATTGATACTGCTTCTCTCAAGTTTGTTCGGGAGCGCACATCAGCGAAAGCCATGATTGTATCCACTATCGAGGGTCGAACTCGATTCGATGTGTTAGAAATTTCACTACTGGCAGGCCGGTCGAATACTCCGAGCATCATACCAAGGGAAGCTCGAGCTACACGGCCACCTTGAGTGGATGAATGAGACCCATCTGAGAGAAATTGAACCAGAGGTACAGAGCCTGCAGTTACACAACCAGCTTGTGAGGATCGATCGGATTCATTCTCACAATTTCGAATACCAAGTGTAGAGATTGAGGCTGGCGATACGGTAGTCATCGTCGTTCTTGAACTTGAAGGTGAGTTGTTATGAGATATCGATGCAATAGTAGACGACGCAGTCTCCATCATCATGGTAGAACTTGACGAACTTGAGAATAGATTTTCACTTTCAAAGTTTCCCACTTCAGGAGCAACATGTGTAGCATTTCTTGCGCTTCCAACCATTTGCATCTGCTTATATCCATCCCCACCCCCCGAATACCGATTCTGATCCTGATCTTCAGATTCCCCAGCGATCAAGGTAGAGGAGGCCTCCAATAATCGTGGATCGCTTTTAGAACTGATCTCTTTTTCTTCTTCTTTCGTTGCACTGGTGGCCGCACTGAGGCTCGTGTGGGAGGTGGTGGCACTGCTGATGGCCGTGCCCACGATTGTACTGGGTCGCGTGGTGGTATTGGGCCGCCTGATGGCTTCCAATACTCTTTGATCGCTCTCCGAATGCCTGTTTTCTTTCTCTGCCGTTGTTGCACTGGAGCTGGTCGTAACGCTGCCGGTGGCTCTTCTGGTAGCCATAGTGATCGCGATTGTACTGGATTACGTGGTGGGTTGGCTGTTGGCTTCCAATATTCTTTGATCGCTTTTAGAACGGATCTTATTTTTCTATACTTTCGTTTCTTGGGGGGTGCTCTGAGGCTTGCTCTGTGGCTTGCACTAGAGCTGACGCTGGGCCTGGACCTGAGCCTGGACCTGAGCCTGGACCTGGAGTTGGACCTGGAGTTGGACCTGGAGTTGGACCTCGAGCTGGACCTCGAGCTGGATCTCGAGCTGGACCCGGAGCTGATCCCGGAGCTGGAGCTAGCGCCGATGATGAAAGTGGTTCTAGCAGTGGCGATTACACTGGGGCTGTCTTTCGAAACTTCCTGATCAATCTTTGAAGCCACTTCTTTGCTGTATTCACCTGTTTTTGGCACCACTTCCTTTTCCTCTTCTTTGGCGCCAATTCCTCTATTATCGTTCTCTCCACGTAACTGACGAACGGGGGACTTGGCGGGCGTTGCCATGTACGTCGTTTAGGTGAGCGTAATGCTTGTGGTGGCGACTGTACTGGCGATGCGTGTCGCGAGTGTTCTCTCGACGTTGACTGCACCGCTTTCTCTAGAGATTTCTTTTCCTCCGCCGAGTTAGACGCTTGAGATAACGTTCGTCTGACTTCCTGATTCTCCTGATGCTCTTGAGTCTGCTGCGAATCCATCAACCGTCTCATACGTCACCTTGCTGCTAGGATAGGCTGTCACAATATAACTAGCAAATTCAAAACCATATATTGTCATAGGATTTATAAGTCCTACCGCCCCCGTTGACGTTACTGCAGTTGTAATTGCAGGAATGTGTAAAACAGGCGAGGGAATCGTCCTTGCTGCTAGATATGGGACGTATTCTGCTTCGGGAGTTTGATCCGTAGGAGAGAGTGTGGTATCAATAATGACTACTTGAGTTGTGTTATCAGGAGGAGTAAGACGAATTGTATTACTAGTTGTTACTAGTGGTACAACGCTTTCAAGTGAGGATGCTCCTTGCCTAGAAATAACACAACCTGCAGTTCGCCCACGCCCACAGATGTAAGGCCAGGTAATTGTGCGTGGATGATGACCAGGCATGTAATTGAGTGGAATTATCCTTCAGCCCTACTGTAGTTATGAATGGACTCAATTGACAACTCAAGATGAAATGAGAAGCACTGAAGTTATAGATAATCAGCGAGTGACAAAATCTTTACTTCACGTATGAAGCAACGATGTAAAGAATAAGAAAATAAATCTATATCCCCAAAACGAATGTTCACGAGAACTAAACTACCCTAGCAACAAGCCAGAAGCAAGAATTGTATAAAGAAAACGAATGTTATTGTTATTGTAAAACTGTAAGCTGTGGATAAATAGTAAGCTGATAATAAGTTGATGAAGAGAAAGAAAACAGAAACAAAAACCGACGTCCTCTCGGGTTTAAATACGAGGAATTAAGTAAACAATCAAACCCAATCGCTCTTACTTCAAGCAACATTGGAATAGCAAGTACATCACTATCCCCTTCTGTTCTTTCCTCCTCAATCTGTCCAAACCACATCGGGAAACCGCGATGAAGTCGAGTCACGAGATCGATCCCGTGGGAAATGGAAAGAGAAGAAAGAGGACTAGACCAGGAGGAGTAAAGTATACTACTAAGTACACTAGGTGGTACAGCTAGGTAGGTATACAGAAATCCAGTACCCGAGACGTTTAAAAAATTTAGGACTTCGGATGTTATCAATACACCTTCCCTCTCTCCTTACAAATTCGAGATATGGAGATATTGAACTATCGAGCTATATCAGGAAACCGCGTTCGTCCAAGACTCCAAGTGCCGAATACCAACGACGAAGAAAAAACTACAGAACTGAATTACCAAAGAATATATACCCTTGATTGACTATCACCACCAACCCAAGAAGGAGAAAAAACTTTTCTTTCTGCTCGCTAAATAATCGGTTGTTTTATTGATACAGGTCTATCACTATTACAGATATTGATCCCCTCGAACTGTCCTGCTTATCTAATGATAAATGCGCATTAAGAAAATTGTGATGTACACAATACTTCTGTGTTAAAACATGAGGTACAGCTATGTATAAAACGATTCTCTTTCTTCCTTCTTCCGTCTAAAACGCCTAGATTCCGATCCCAACTCCGACCCTTCCCTATTCGACTCCATATTCTAAGTCGATTCGTATGATATCATATGTTGTATCATTTGTATATACAATCGTCATCCCTCACCCTTTCCCAATCCCGACCCAGCCCCGAAGAAGATAAACACAAGTACCCTTCTATCATAGTTCATCTTTATTTACCTTTTTCTCCCCATCCTTCCCCGCCACAATCCTCTCCAACGTCTCGAACACCTCTTCCGCTTTCTCTTCAACTTTGTCCCTGACTCTCCCTCTTCTCTTCTCCTCCTCTTTGCCATCATCTTCTTCCCCTTTAACTTTATACTCCTCCTCTTCCCCAATCTCTACATTCGCCGCATACTCCGCAATCCTACTGACAACCATTTCCTCAATTTCCTCACCCCTACCTGCCGCTACTCTCAAAATCAAATCATTTAAGCTTTGTCTCCCCAGAATATCCACATGATCTCCGGTATTTGGACCTCCACGAGGACTAAAACGATCCGGTTCGTGAGGCATTTCGTAGGTCTTAATTTTTATACCTGCTGGATTATAGCGATGATATTTCCAGCCACGATTACACATGTAACCGACACTGAGTAAATTGACGGTTCCATCGCCTTCACCAAGAATCACGCCGTGGTCTATGTTAGCTTGGGATAGACCGGTGTCGATTGTGATATTAAGGGACGAAAGAGGATTATCCGAGTGGCGATAGAAATAGGCACGTTCGGTTGGTTTACCGATACCTGTCTGATATTAGCATCGGTAAGGGGGGAGTTTTGGAGATAGAACAACATACCATAGAAACAATAGATCTTCAGATTTGGCGCAAGAGGTAATCTCGTTTCAAGTGGATTGATCCATTTCTTCGGGTTCTTTTCATTTCCTTCCACTTCAGCTGTAGTATGAGCTACACCATGAGAATAGCTACCCTTGACTGCCTTACGATACCAATCTTCTGTGGTATTGAATAAATAGTCTAAAGATTGCGATACTGTGAGATTTCGATACCCCGTTGATGTATTTTGGTTTTTGAAATTCAGAAATTGTCCATAGCTGACTTCCTGACCTGGAGTATCATCTGGTGCCCAGGTTGCATTACCCCAAACAGCATCGCCTCCAATTGGGAGCATGGAAGAGATTCCTGGCATGGCTCGGAAGAGCTCAGCTCGTTCTTCTTTATTGAGGAATTTTTCGAGGCCATAAACTGCAAATGCATTTAGTTGCGCGGTATCTTTCATCTCTCCTGATAGCACAGCAGGCAATCCTTTGAGAGCTCCAAGCATGCATCCACTAATATTGATCCAAGAATCAACATATTTATCAACCCAATCATCTCCACCGTTTCCGCCACTCGAAGATGCTACCCAATGCATGAAATAGAACAGCACTTGACCACCCATAGAATGTGAAACCAAGACCACCTTTTTGTTTGAAATCTTACTCGCCAATTCGATATGCGTCTTCAATCTTGTGAAGTATTGATCTCTAACCTCCAAATTTGCATACGACAATCTCCAATCATAAGCCGCCGTGTAACTATTCGTAGGATCGTAACCAATCGTCGCCAAGTTCTCCAGTATCTTACTCCAAATCCAATATCCTGTTATGAAGAAATCGGCAGCGTCAAATCCTTGCGCAGCTCTCAATTTGATTCCGGGAGGATCCAGTCCAGTACGTTTGTCTAACATAATATGTCTCTTCCATCCTTCTTTATCCGCAACCAAAGCCCTCATCATACTCCAACTTCCCCACAATCTTTTGCGAAAATAAGGTCGTGAAGCATTAGTCGTACCCCAAGATTCCAACCCCGTCGAGATAACACCTGGAACCATAATAACTGGATGATGCGCAAGAATTCCCTGCGACTTGAGATGTAACCCCACAGAAAACGAATCATAATTCACGGCTTCCCTTTCTCCCTTCTACAAACAAAAATTCATTAGCCTCACATTTAACTCAAAGCCTTCCCATGCCCAACTTTCCCCCATAACCGAAAGAGGGATACAATACAGAAAGGCCAGCACCTACAGCCAGATCCCTTGCATCCTTCACAAATCCCGCAGGCAACACATCTATCAGACTATCCATAGTAATCCCCTCCAACATTTCCGGTAACTCGAGTAAATCATTCTTGCCCGCGAAAAACCCCGCTATCACCAACCCAAAAAGTCCACCGAGGAAAAATATAAATGTATTGCGTCGTTTTCTATGTTTCCGTTCTTTATGTGTGAGGACCCGCACTACGGGCGCGAGACGCACTTCTTCGCCTTTGGAGGGAGAGGAAGAACGGGTTGCTGGAATAGAGGGGGAGGGGGATGGCGTCGGAGTTCCGAGGAATAGGCGGCGGATGAGGGACATGATGAGAGACAGAAGTTGAGAATTTATGGGGAGAGAAAGTGAGGATGAGAAGAAGCAAATAAATATCAACTCATCTCTTCATTATCAGAAAATGGAAAGCCGAAAAATAAAGAAAGGAAACTTTTGGCTCACAAATACTTTGGGTTCGATGTAATCGATCCTTCTAACTTGAACCTGCCAAGCTACGTAATCGCATTGATCCAAATTGTTTGCGCTTGCTTCGGGATTGGCAGCTTAGCGGCTTGATCGGAACTTTTTGTTTTCCGTTCTCATATCAAACTTTTGATTGGTTAATAATAAAGATTGACAGGGGTACATGAGGTATTTTCACATGTGAAGAAAGAAACAAAAACTTTCCCCAAACGTCTCAGAATTTCAGAAATTCAATCAAATTTACCGAAGTTTATCCAGAAGCCAGTTCCAACTTATCAGATCATCATCATCATTTGTCCCCTCCATCAAGATTCATCCCATACCTCTTAAGATACCCAAAACGCACAACATATAAGTTGAGACCTCACAAACAACCACTTCGATAATTTCCGCAAACATGGCTTCAGAAACCAGCTCCATAACACCTATATCTACAAGCAATAAAGATTTACCAGCCGAACTACGATATATACAATATGAGCATTCACTTGAAAAACAATATTTACCCTCAATTCGAGCCCTGATATCTAAAGATTTGAGCGAACCTTATAGTATCTATGTGTATCGATATTTTTTATACCAATGGGGTGATTTATGCTTTATGGTATTTTTCCCTTTTCATTTCCCCCAAGAAAGCAATAATAAATCAATTCACTTCCAAATAAAACTAACATTCCCCAGGCACTCGACCCCTCTCTCCCTCTAACCCCCACAACGGCCCCCCCTCTCCACGGCATCCTTATCACCAAACTCGAAACCCATTCTTCCCACTCCCCACCTACTCTTCGCGGATATATAGCCATGCTCGCAGTTTCATCCTCATTTCGCGGTCAGGGCATCGCAACCAAATTGGTGAAACTGGCAATTGATGCGATGGCCGCCAGAGGAGCAGATGAAATAGTTCTAGAAACTGAAGAGGGTAATGTGGCCGCAATGAGATTATATGAACGATTGGGATTTGTGAGGAGTAAGAAGTTGAATAGATATTATTTGAATGGGAGTTGTGCATATAGATTGGTGCTGCATTTGAAGAGGGTGGGCGACATGAGTGGGATGGTGGAGGGAAGGGATGAGGATTATGTTTAAGGTCTATTTGTGAGGGGTTATGAAAAGGCTATTGATTGCAAAAGACAAATCTTCGAATGCCGAGTACTATCGCAAAGTAAAGGGGGTTTGGAAGTAAGGAGGGGAACGAAACAGAGGTAGCGATATGGGGTCCCAATAACAATGGGAGAAATACTGAGGATATACAATAGGAGCTTGCATTGATTTTCATTCCCCCATCCCCCCATCCCACTATATCCTCCGCATCAGCACGCCGATCAATCAGAAGAAGAGGATGTATGGACAACTTGTCAGTCAAGAAAAGTCCCAGAGACGGCGAGGGCAAGGAGGAAGAGCATATCTCGTCTAGATATGGCATACCACCACGAAGAAATGGTAGTAACCGACCAAAAGAGTAAGTAAAGGTTGCCCACTATCCGCGAGGGATCTCGGTAGCAGTTGATATAGTAAGATAGTAGAAACCTCCAATCTTACCTACTTGTACCCAAAGAAATTATCCGTAAATCCCAAATTGAAAAGTCCATCTGTCAAAATCCATTCTATAAATTAAACTCCAGATATTGAGGACGCTTCGCACTTTCAAGACGGCATCAGCTCATTCCATAGCATTCTCATCACCATATCTTAAGAATGATAGATAAATGATTACCTAGGTAGGTACCCAATATAAAGAAAGATATGTACTTCAACACAAACGCCACTCACCATCTTCTCTCTACATCTAATCTAATCTATCCTCTTCCATTCTATTTCCCCTTCACAAACGAAAAATACAAACTAGCCACATAATAAATTGTTCTGATCTTAGAAATTTGTATTTGAGACATCTAGCCAATGACTGGTGACTGGCGAATAGCTATCTATTTACATGAACATTATATTTCTCGGACATCTATATCTGTATGTACTCAAATCTCTATCCCATCTCCCATTTTACCCAGACTATCCACGATCGTGAAGTGAATAAAGGAAAATTGCCATTCGCTCAGACTTCATCGAAAGTGTGTTTTTGATAAAACGCATACAATGCTTACTTTCTAAAAGCCATCCTACGATCCTAGCTGGACCTCTAAACTAGAGCCCCTCTGGAAAAAGATATTCTTAATCTCGAATTGATTCGCTGCAGCTAGCTCCACAAATGTCGCGTCGGGAAAACATTCATGGTAATGGGATTGTTATTGATCTTAACACATTTCCAAGCCCTCAGAGCGCCGGGAAAAACAAAACATGCTGACACCCCTTGAGCATTATCTTCTCAAGAATCCTCATATTAATCCTCAAGCCAGACCGTAATTCAAGCCCCTCAATTTCTCAACAAATCCAGCATCTCATTCATAATCAACCTGATGCATAGCCAAATCACTTGGTTCCTTCTTAATTTTTCGAAAGAACGAATCCACCTTCCCATTTTCCTTCTTGACAATGCGAGATCTCAATCCAGCGGCTGTGGAAGGAGGAAGAGGAGGATTTTTGAAAAATTCAAAGGAGTTGTAGAGAGAGGCTTTGATATCGTAGGGATTGTTGGAGGAGAGTTCTAGGTAGGTGTATACATCTAATGTCTCAATCGTTAATCTAGTTTCATCAATGTAATGTCGTCTAGCTTCTTGATAGAACATGGAGAGATGAATGGGGTAAACATACCTGCTTTGTAATAAATGGCGCCCTTTAGAGTTCTGTCAACCAACCCCAATTCTCGAATAGCTTTCAAAACTCGATACACATCCATCTTGTCTGAGAAATCTTCGGTGTAGATACATATGAGTCGGGATTTTTGGAGTAGGCCGGTTCCATCTTTGGGTGCTACTTTGGCGGATATACCAAGAGAATTGGTTGAAGTGGCTTTGGCAATCGCGGCCCAGATTTCGTCTACTTGGGAGGGAGGAGAGAAAATCATCCACTGAAGAAGAGTTAATTTCAGGGACAAAATATGGAGATAGCAGAGGGGGGGAGG